>JAHHFK020003298.1:0-78759 GCA_024533555.2 Aedes koreicus
TAGATGAATAGCATGCTCTAGAACCTTTTTTTTCAGTTCATTTATTTGTACAGGCTCAATCGATTTAACTTTACAGAGCCAAGTTTTCATATTTATATACATCAATTATCTTAAACCTAACGTTAAGGGGATAGGACCGATTACTCGCGGCCGTCTCGAGGTTAATAGGAATAACAACTGAAAGGATGGGAAGGTGGGCTGGAATTTGAAGTGTGGTTTATGCAACACATTTTTTTTAAATTCTAAATTGTCTAAAAAACTTAAAACTATATAACTTTTGGCTTCTTTTGAATTGAAGATTTTTGAGTAAGAAAAAAAAAACACACACAAACACAGATAAAAAAAAGAAAAGAAAACTATCGCCCCAAATCTATTTTACTCCATTTATGCTAGCTAACGAGTGACTGTTGACGAAAAATAGAGAAAAATTAATTAATGGCGATTTGTCGATCATAAGTATCGCCGAGTGGAGCCCATAGTGGACGTCCATACGAATCGGGCCACCTTTGCAAGCAAATCGACTCTCTGATTGCCCGGAATCAAACATTGAGAAGGAACCGACACATGATGATAAAATAACGCAAAAATAAAGCTCTATGAATTCCTTGCAGTTTCATGAGATAATATGAGGAGTTCTTTACCGGCTTCACAGAGCGAATAGCAACATCAGAGACTATCCGTACTGATCTAGTAACAATGTGAGGCAATTTTTTTTTAAATAAGTAGTAACAGCCAAGTGTATTGCTGCTAGCTCAGCAACATATACGGCACAAGAGCTTGGAGTTTATGATTAGCGCTATGAATTTCATTGTATATTCAAAAGGTGGGGGATTCTTCTATCATCGACACGCAAGCGAAAAACGATTTAATTGAATCAACTCGGCCAAACTATGCAGCAAAAATCACGAAGACGAAATGGTAGGACGATGATGCTCTGCTAGAACCTCTTGAACGAACCTATGTTGAACTTCCTGGATTTCTTTAGAAGTTGATAATAATGCTGATAGAGGCTTTTACATTGAATGCGAACTACAAAGTTTGGTTAACTACTTAAAAAGTAAGCTGAATATAATTCCCATCAGAATCCTTCGATTTGCTGGTTGAGTTAAAAACTTACCTTTTTATGGGAACTTTTGGTTGCTTGGGGAGACGACTTCAAAGGATAAAGGGCTGCTAAGTAGCAAAGAGGTAGGGTTAGCAAGGGTAAGCGGAAGCAAGGAGAAGGGAGATAGCAAGTGCCAGAGAAGCAGCGAGAGAAGTTGCAGGTGGTAGAGGTAGCAAAGGGCTGGGTTGTATCAAAACTCGACACTTGAAACTGCAGAAGTCTGTAAATCGCAGACGAAATAGGCCTATCTGTCAAAGGATGAGCTTTTTTCTAATGAAATTCCAAGGAATTTGCTCGCGTTTACTATAATGATAGTTTCAAAAACTGTTAAGTGAACAAGTGAACTGTTAATTTGAATTTTTCTTGTTTTCCTATAACAATGGTTCTACTAATACGCTCGTAAAAGTATTTTTTAGACAAATGTTTTTTTTTTAAGTGAAAGCATAATGTAAAAATTTATTCCCCCCTGGAAGTTTGAAGAAAATCCGACTAAAAATGAATTTTCGGCAACCAATTTTGTGTGTCTATTTTTTTCGAGTATAGTCTTTATATGTTAAGTCTATAACTAGAACAGGACTGGGAACACTGTTCAAAATAGTTCTGAAATGCTTCATGGATTGTTCTAGGCTGCTTTCACAACAGCTCTGAAAGGATACTTCCAAAGTTTTTATGTTAAACTTTTTAAACTGTGTTGAAATGCTTGCAGGAAAGTTCAAAGATGCTTCAACGATGTGTATTGAATGTTCTAGAAAGTGTTCTGAGATTCTTCCAAGATTGTTCTGGAATAATTCCAGAGTAATCAAGGGATGCTGCCAGAATAGGTCTGAGATTCTCCCAAGATTGTAGTTCAGGGATGTTTCCAGAGTTGGTTTTGGATGCTCTAGCATTGTTCTTGGGGTTTAAGATTTGTTTTGAAAAGATACCAGATTTATCCTGGAATGCTTCTCTGATTATTCTGATATCCTTCCAAGATTCTTCTGAAACACCTGCAGTATTGTAGTTCAGAGATAGATCCAGAGTAGTTGTGGAATAGATCCAGGGTGCTTCTGACATTCGTCCAGAGTTGTTTTGAGGAGTTTCTTAGTAGTTGTTTCTAGTTAGAATTTCTAGAACCGTTATGGGATGCTTGCAGAATAGTTCTGAGATATTTCCAAGATTGTTCTGTAGTAATTTAGAGATACCTTCAGCATTGTTCTGGGATGCTTCCAAGGTAGTTCCAATATGCTAAAAGAGTAGTCGTGCGAATGCTTTCAAAACTATTTTGGGACGCTTCCAGGATTGGTCTGGGCTACTTCCAGGACTATTCTTTAATACTTCCAAAATTGTGCTGGGTTGCTTACAAAATTGTTCTGAGATGCTTTCAGAGTAGATCTGGGTTGCTTCTATGATTGTTCTGGGAAAACTTCCAAAGAAGTTTTTAAGAAACTTCGGGATATGCCCGCTAAAAAGTTCCGAGATGATTCCAGGATTGTTTTTAGATGCGTGTGAGGTTTGTATTGAAGGTTATAGAAATTGTCGGCCGATCTTTTCAAGATTTGTCTGGAATTATGCCAGATTATTTTAGGTATGCATTCAGAATAGCCGGATGCTTCAGCATTGTTTGTGGAGGTTTTTCAGATTTGTTGTTTTTCAGAAGATTCCATAGTCAGACGAAATTGTTCTGATATGCTTTCAGGATTCTCTGAGATACTTGCCGATTTGTAGTTCAGCGATAGTTCAAGATAAGTTCTGAAATATATTTCTTAGAATTGTTCAGATGAATTCCGATTGAAATACTTCCGGAGTTTTTCAATTTTCGTATTAACGAAAATTATCAAACCCATCGACTTCTAGAACTGCTTTGAAACGCTCACAAAATAGTTCTGATATGAATCCAGGATTGTTCTAGAATGCTTCCGGAGTAATAAGAAATACAATCAGGGTAGTTCTGAGATGCTTCCAAGAATGTTCTAGGATGCGTCCAAGATAGCTTTGGAAAGCTCAAGGAGTAGATTTAGACATCTTTCTGGCATGCTTCTAGTAGAGTAATCATGGCATGATTCCCGAGATATTTTGGTATGCTTCCAGAATTAATCTGGGTTGTCTTTGAAATTGTTCTAAGACGCTTCCAGGAGTGCTTAAGTGCTTCCTGGGTAGTACTGGGATGGTTTACGAAAAATACTATCATCATTTTCAAACAATCTGGGCTTTCAGAGACCTTCTTGGAGGTTTTGCCGAGAAAGTTTTTACTTTTAATTTAGTTTTAGTTTAGTTTTAGTTTAGTTTTAGTTTAGTTTTAGTTTAGTTTTAGTTTAGTTTTAGTTTAGTTTTAGTTTAGTTTTAGTTTAGTTTTAATTTAGTTTTAGTTTAGTTTTAGTTTAGTTTTAGTTTAGTTTTAGTTTAGTTTTAGTTTAGTTTTAGTTTAGTTTTAGTTTAGTTTTAGTTTAGTTTTAGTTTAGTTTTTAGTTTAGTTGGTTTGGTTGGTGGTGGGGTGGGGGGGGGGTTTTAGTTTAGTTTTAGTTTAGTTTTAGTTTAGTTTTAGTTTAGTTTTAGTTTAGTTTTAGTTTAGTTTTAGTTTAGTTTTAGTTTAGTTTTTTTTTTTTTTTAGTTTAGTTTTAGTTTAGTTTTAGTTTAGTTTTAGTTTAGTTTTAGTTTAGTTTTAGTTTAGTTTTAGTTTAGTTTTAGTTTAGTTTTAGTTTAGTTTTAGTTTAGTTTTAGTTTAGTTTTAGTTTGAGTTTAGTTTTAGTTTAGTTTTTAGTTTAGTTTTAGTTTAGTTTTAGTTTAGTTTTAGTTTAGTTTTAGTTTAGTTTTAGTTTAGTTTTAGTTTAGTTTTAGTTTAGTTTTAGTTTTGAAGGAGAGTTTTAGTTTAGTTTTAGTTTAGTTTTAGTTTAGTTTTAGTTTAGTTTTAGTTTAGTTTTAGGTTTAGTTTTAGTTTAGTTTTAGTTTAGTTTTAGTTTAGTTTTAGTTTAGGTTTTAGTTTAGTTTTAGTTTAGTTTTAGTTTAGTTTTAGTTTAGTTTTAGTTTAGTTTTAGTTTAGTTTTAGTTTAGTTTTAGTTTAGTTTTAGTTTAGTTTTAGTTTAGTTTTAGTTTAGTTTTAGTTTGTTTTAGTGTTTAGTTTAGTTTTAGTTTAGTTTTAGTTTAGTTTTAGTTTAGTTTTAGTTTAGTTTTAGTTTAGTTTGGTTGGTTGGGGAGGTTTTAGTTTAGTTTTAGTTTAGTTTTAGTTTAGTTTTAGTTTAGTTTTAGTTTAGTTTTAGTTTAGTTTTAGTTTAGTTTTAGTTTAGTTTTAGTTTAGTTTTAGTTTAGTGTTTAGTTTAGTTTTAGTTTAGTTTTAGTTTAGTTTTAGTTTAGTTTTGGTTTAGTTTTAGTTTAGTTTTAGTTTAGTTTTAGTTTAGTTTTAGTTTAGTTTTAGTTTAGTTTTAGTTTAGTTTTGGTTAGTTTAGTTTTAGTTTAGTTTTAGTTTGGTTTTAGTTTGTTTAGTTTTAGTTTAGTTTTAGTTTAGTTTTAGTTTAGTTTTAGTTTAGTTTTAGTTTAGTTTTAGTTTAGTTTTAGTTTAGTTTTAGTTTAGTTTTAGTTTAGTTTTAGTTTAGTTTTAGTTTAGTTTTAGTTTAGTTTTAGTTTAGTTTTAGTTTAGTTTTAGTTTAGTTTTAGTTTAGTTTTAGTTTAGTTTTAGTTTAGTTTTAGTTTAGTTTTAGTTTAGTTTTAGTTTAGTTTTAGTTTAGTTTAGTTTTAGTTTAGTTTTAGTTTAGTTTTAGTTTAGTTTTAGTTTAGTTTTAGTTTAGTTTTAGTTTAGTTTTAGTTTAGTTTTAGTTTAGTTTTGAGTTTAGTTTTAGTTTAGTTTTAGTTTAGTTTTAGTTTAGTTTTAGTTTAGTTTTAGTTTGAGTTTTAGTTTAGTTTTAGTTTAGTTTTAGTTTAGTTTTAGTTTAGTTTTAGTTTAGTTTTAGTTTAGTTTTAGTTTAGTTTTAGTTTAGTTTTAGTTTAGTTTTAGTTTAGTTTTAGTTTAGTTTTAGTTTAGTTTTAGTTTAGTTTTAGTTTAGTTTTAGTTTAGTTTTAGTTTAGTTTTAGTTTAGTTTTTAGTTTAGTTTAGTTTTAGTTTAGTTTTAGTTTAGTTTTAGTTTGGTTTTAGTTTAGTTTTTTTTTAGTTTAGTTTTAGTTTAGTTTTAGTTTAGTTTTAGTTTGTTTTAGTTTAGTTTTAGTTTAGTTTTAGTTTAGTTTTAGTTTTGGTGTTTTAGTTTTGGTTTTTTAGTTTTTAGTCTTAGTTTAGTTTTAGTTTAGTTTTAGTTTAGTTTTAGTTTAGTTTTAGTTTAGTTTTAGTTTGGTTTTTAGTTGGTTTAGTTTAGTTTTAGTTTAGTTTTAGTTTTAGTTTTAGTTTAGTTTTAGTTTAGTTTTGGTTTAGTTGTTTTAGTTTAGTTTTAGTTTTCTTGCTTAGTCTTAGTTTTAGTTTAGTTTTGGTTTTGTTTTAGTTTAGTTTTAGTTTATTTTTTAGTTTAGTTTTAGTTTAGTTTTAGTTTAGTTTTTGGTTTGTTTTAGTTTAGTTTTGGTTTAGTTTTGGTTTAGTTTTAGTTTAGTTTTTAGGTTTAGTTTTAGGTTGGTTTTAGTCTGGTTTTAGTTTAGTTTTAGTTTAGTTTTAGTTTAGTTTTGAGTTTAGTTTTAGTTTGGTTTTAGTTTAGTTTTAGTTTAGTTTTAGTTTAGTTTTAGTTTAGTTTTAGTTTAGTTTTAGTTTAGTTTTAGTTTAGTTTTAGTTTAGTTTTAGTTTAGTTTTAGTTTAGTTTTAATTCTGTTTAGTTTTAGTTTAGTTTTAGTTTAGTTTTAGTTTAGTTTTAGTTTAGTTTTAGTTTAGTTTTAGTTTAGTTTTAGTTTAGTTTTAGTTTAGTTTTAGTTTAGTTTTAGTTTAGTTTTAGTTTAGTTTTAGTTTAGTTTTAGTTTAGTTTTAGTTTAGTTTTAGTTTAGTTTTAGTTTAGTTTTAGTTTAGTTTTAGTTTAGTTTTAGTTTAGTTTTAGTTTAGTTTTAGTTTAGTTTTAGTTTAGTTTTTAGTTTAGTTTTAGTTTAGTTTTAGTTTAGTTTTAGTTTAGTTTTAGTTTAGTTTTAGTTTAGTTTTAGTTTAGTTTTAGTTTAGTTTTAGTTTAGTTTTAGTTTAGTTTTAGTTTAGTTTTAGTTTAGTTTTTAGTTTAGTTTTAGTTTAGTTTTAGTTTAGTTTTAGTTTAGTTTTAGTTTAGTTTTAGTTTAGTTTTAGTTTAGTTTTAGTTTAGTTTTAGTTTAGTTTTAGTTTAGTTTTAGTTTAGTTTTAGTTTTTAGTTTTAGTTTAGTTTTAGTTTAGTTTTAGTTTAGTTTTAGTTTAGTTTTAGTTTAGTTTTAGTTTAGTTTTAGTTTAGTTTTAGTTTAGTTTTAGTTTAGTTTTTAGTTTAGTTTTAGTTTAGTTTTAGTTTAGTTTTAGTTTAGTTTTAGTTTAGTTTTAGTTTAGTTTTAGTTTAGTTTTAGTTTAGTTTTAGTTTAGTTTTAGTTTAGTTTTAGTTTAGTTTTAGTTTAGTTTTAGTTTAGTTTTAGTTTAGTTTTAGTTTAGTTTTAGTTTAGTTTTAGTTTAGTTTTAGTTTAGTTTTAGTTTAGTTTTAGTTTAGTTTTAGTTTAGTTTTAGTTTAGTTTTAGTTTAGTTTTAGTTTAGTTTTAGTTTGGTTTTAGTTTAGTTTTAGCTTAGTTTTAGTTTAGTTTTAGTTTAGTTTTAGTTTAGTTTTAGTTTTAGTTTAGTTTTAGTTTAGTTTTAGTTTAGTTTTAGTTTAGTTTTAGTTTAGTTTTAGTTTAGTTTTAGTTTAGTTTTAGTTTAGTTTTAGTTTAGTTTTAGTTTAGTTTTAGTTTAGTTTTAGTTTAGTTTTAGTTTAGTTTTAGTTTAGTTTTAGTTTAGTTTTAGTTTAGTTTTAGTTTAGTTTTAGTTTAGTTTTAGTTTAGTTTTAGTTTAGTTTTAGTTTAGTTTTAGTTTAGTTTTAGTTTAGTTTTAGTTTAGTTTTAGTTTAGTTTTAGTTTAGTTTTAGTTTAGTTTTAGTTTAGTTTTAGTTTAGTTTTAGTTTAGTTTTAGTTTAGTTTTAGTTTAGTTTTAATTTAGTTTTAGTTTAGTTTTAGTTTAGTTTTAGTTTAGTTTTAGTTTAGTTTTAGTTTAGTTTTAGTTTAGTTTTAGTTTAGTTTTAGTTTAGTTTTAGTTTAGTTTTAGTTTAGTTTTAGTTTAGTTTTAGTTTAGTTTTAGTTTAGTTTTAGTTTAGTTTTAGTTTAGTTTTAGTTTAGTTTTAGTTTAGTTTTAGTTTAGTTTTAGTTTAGTTTTAGTTTAAAGAAGTTTAGTTTGGTTTGGGGTTGGTTTTAGTTTAGTTTTAGATTTAGTTTTAGTTTAGTTTTAGTTTAGTTTTAGTTTAGTTTTAGTTCAGTTTTAGTTTAGTTTTAGTTTAGTTTTAGTTTATTTTTAATTGGGTTTTGTAGTTTAGTTTTAGTTTTAGTTTTTTAGTTTTAGTTTATTTTTAGTTTAGTTTTAGTTTAGTTTTAGTTTCAGTTTTAGTTTAGTTTTTAGTTTAGTTTTAGTTTAGTTTTAGTTTAGTTTTAGTTTAGTTTTAGTTTAGTTTTTAGTTTTAGTTTAGTTTTAGTTTAGTTTTAGTTTAGTTTTAGTTTAGTTTTAGTTTAGTTTTAGTTTGGTTTTAGTTTAGTTTTAGTTTAGTTTTAGTTTAGTTTTAGTTTAGTTTTAGTTTAGTTTTAGTTTAGTTTTAGTTTAGTTTTAGTTTAGTTTTAGTTTAGTTTTAGTTTAGTTTTAGTTTAGTTTTAGTTTAGTTTTAGTTTAGTTTTAGTTTAGTTTTAGTTTAGTTTTAGTTTAGTTTTAGTTTAGTTTTAGTTTAGTTTTAGTTTAGTTTTAGTTTAGTTTTAGTTTAGTTTTAGTTTAGTTTTAGTTTAGTTTTAGTTTAGTTTTAGTTTAGTTTTAGTTTAGTTTTAGTTTAGTTTTAGTTTAGTTTTAGTTTAGTTTTAGTTTAGTTTTAGTTTAGTTTTAGTTTAGTTTTAGTTTAGTTTTAGTTTAGTTTTAGTTTAGTTTTAGTTTAGTTTTAGTTTAGTTTTAGTTTAGTTTTAGTTTAGTTTTAGTTTAGTTTTAGTTTAGTTTTAGTTTAGTTTTAGTTTAGTTTTAGTTTAGTTTTAGTTTAGTTTTAGTTTAGTTTTAGTTTAGTTTTAGTTTAGTTTTAGTTTAGTTTTAGTTTAGTTTTAGTTTAGTTTTAGTTTAGTTTTAGTTTAGTTTTAGTTTAGTTTTAGTTTAGTTTTAGTTTAGTTTTAGTTTAGTTTTAGTTTAGTTTTAGTTTAGTTTTAGTTTAGTTTTAGTTTAGTTTTAGTTTAGTTTTAGTTTAGTTTTAGTTTAGTTTTAGTTTAGTTTTAGTTTAGTTTTAGTTTAGTTTTAGTTTAGTTTTAGTTTAGTTTTAGTTTAGTTTTAGTTTAGTTTTAGTTTAGTTTTAGTTTAGTTTTAGTTTAGTTTTAGTTTAGTTTTAGTTTAGTTTTAGTTTAGTTTTAGTTTAGTTTTAGTTTAGTTTTAGTTTAGTTTTAGTTTAGTTTTAGTTTAGTTTTAGTTTAGTTTTAGTTTAGTTTTAGTTTAGTTTTAGTTTAGTTTTAGTTTAGTTTTAGTTTAGTTTTAGTTTAGTTTTAGTTTTTTTAGTTTAGTTTTAGTTTAGTTTTAGTTTAGTTTTAGTTTAGTTTTAGTTTAGTTTTTTTTTAGTTTAGTTTTAGTTTAGTTTTAGTTTAGTTTTAGTTTAGTTTTAGTTTAGTTTTTAGTTTAGTTTGTTTAGTTTTAGTTTAGTTTTAGTTTAGTTTTAGTTTAGTTTTAGTTTAGTTTTAGTTTAGTTTTAGTTTAGTTTTAGTTTAGTTTTAGTTTAGTTTTAGTTTAGTTTTAGTTTAGTTTTAGTTTAGTTTTAGTTTAGTTTTAGTTTAGTTTTAGTTTTAGTTTTAGTTTAGTTTTAGTTTAGTTTTAGTTTAGTTTTAGTTTAGTTTTAGTTTAGTTTTAGTTTAGTTTTAGTTTAGTTTTAGTTTAGTTTTAGTTTAGTTTTAGTTTAGTTTTAGTTTAGTTTTAGTTTAGTTTTAGTTTAGTTTTAGTTTAGTTTTAGTTTAGTTTTAGTTTAGTTTTAGTTTAGTTTTAGTTTAGTTTTAGTTTAGTTTTAGTTTAGTTTTAGTTTAGTTTTAGTTTAGTTTTAGTTTAGTTTTAGTTTAGTTTTAGTTTAGTTTTAGTTTAGTTTTAGTTTAGTTTTAGTTTAGTTTTAGTTTAGTTTTAGTTTAGTTTTAGTTTAGTTTTAGTTTAGTTTTAGTTTAGTTTTAGTTTAGTTTTAGTTTAGTTTTAGTTTAGTTTTAGTTTAGTTTTAGTTTAGTTTTAGTTTAGTTTTAGTTTAGTTTTAGTTTAGTTTTAGTTTAGTTTTAGTTTAGTTTTAGTTTAGTTTTAGTTTAGTTTTAGTTTAGTTTTAGTTTAGTTTTAGTTTATTTTAGTTTAGTTTTAGTTTAGTTTTAGTTTAGTTTTAGTTTAGTTTTAGTTTAGTTTTAGTTTAGTTTTAGTTTAGTTTTAGTTTAGTTTTAGTTTAGTTTTAGTTTAGTTTTAGTTTAGTTTTAGTTTAGTTTTAGTTTAGTTTTAGTTTAGTTTTAGTTTAGTTTTAGTTTAGTTTTAGTTTAGTTTTAGTTTAGTTTTAGTTTAGTTTTAGTTTAGTTTTAGTTTAGTTTTAGTTTAGTTTTAGTTTAGTTTTAGTTTAGTTTTAGTTTAGTTTTAGTTTAGTTTTAGTTTAGTTTTAGTTTAGTTTTAGTTTAGTTTTAGTTTAGTTTTAGTTTAGTTTTAGTTTAGTTTTAGTTTAGTTTTAGTTTAGTTTTAGTTTAGTTTTTAGTTTAGTTTTAGTTTAGTTTTAGTTTAGTTTTAGTTTAGTTTTAGTTTAGTTTTAGTTTAGTTTTAGTTTAGTTTTAGTTTAGTTTTAGTTTAGTTTTAGTTTAGTTTTAGTTTAGTTTTAGTTTAGTTTTAGTTTAGTTTTAGTTTAGTTTTAGTTTAGTTTTAGTTTAGTTTTAGTTTAGTTTTAGTTTAGTTTTAGTTTAGTTTTAGTTTAGTTTTAGTTTAGTTTTAGTTTAGTTTTAGTTTAGTTTTAGTTTAGTTTTAGTTTAGTTTTAGTTTAGTTTTAGTTTAGTTTTAGTTTAGTTTTAGTTTAGTTTTAGTTTAGTTTTAGTTTAGTTTTAGTTTAGTTTTAGTTTAGTTTTAGTTTAGTTTTAGTTTAGTTTTAGTTTAGTTTTAGTTTAGTTTTAGTTTAGTTTTAGTTTAGTTTTAGTTATTTTTTTTTTTTTTTTAGTTTTAGTTTAGTTTTAGTTTAGTTTTAGTTTAGTTTTAGTTTAGTTTTAGTTTAGTTTTAGTTTAGTTTTAGTTTAGTTTTAGTTTAGTTTTAGTTTAGTTTTAGTTTAGTTTTAGTTTAGTTTTAGTTTAGTTTTAGTTTAGTTTTAGTTTAGTTTTAGTTTAGTTTAGCTACGGAAAGGATAGAAAATATATTACTTCTATCGAAACGGTTTTATGTCAAATTTTAGGAATCATATTGATATAATGCAGCCCATCAAAATATAATTCTGAATCACAAAACCATCACTACTCATCTCTTCAACAAAGATTGTCAACATAGCCTTTCTGTTTTCCCGCTTTACACATTGTTGCCAACCGTTTACCAGATCCGGATCCTAAACTGTCACGCCGACCGTTGAACTTGTTTCCTCGGCCAACATATATCGACGGCCATCAGTAGCAGCCAGCGTACAAGAATCAGCTTCCTTCCAACTTCGATCCGGAATGTGATTCGGAAAGGAGCTGAAAGATATGATAAGATATTTCGTCCTTCAACTATGAAGGGATAACCCTCACTGTTGCACCTCGAACCGGAAAACTTGAAAAGCACATCCGGCACATACACCATCTCTATCGTAACCGACAGACGTCGACGACATGCTGACACCGTGGCATAATGGAAGGTTCATACTAATGTGGGTATGTGACACAACAATAATGACATTAAAGTACACATGAAATTAATTTAGGATACTGTTCTGTGCTAATGCTACTGCTGGAAACCACTTCCCCGGATGATAAGCGAAAGATGAAAGCGATCTCCTCAACGTGGAAATTGAATTATGGCAATTACAAACTTTGCCACCCTTCCCCCATCGGCCTAATTTTCACAAGAACTTTCGGTCCCGAACAATCCTGACCAGGAACAATACGTTCCACGGTAGCAACCGGGAAAATGCCGGGTTACCTTGATGACATTAACCTTTGTTAAGCGACGCCTGCTTCGTTCTTTCCCTTCGCAGTAGCATTCATTAGCGAACCTTAAGGCAATCCAAGAAGGCTTGTTACGCACCAATCTCGTCATAAGGGTTGGCCGTTGATAGTGGCACGCAAGGGATCGAACTTGAATACCCGTGTTTCCTTGATATAGGGGCATAAACTTATCGCTACTAATGGGGGAAGATATTTTTTTTTTCGCAGAAACACACCCCCTTTCGCAGCGCATAATGGCACTTCCTGTGTGCGGTGCGTTGCGATGCAATGCGTTCCGTTGCGAGACTATTCATTACTTTGACTTCCCGTGGCCCAACAACATTCACGCACTCACACACATCCCGACCCGGTTGCGTTAAAATTGCACCATTCGCTAACTAACTGCGTCCTCCATGTCAATGACCTCTAGTTGCAGCAATATGATGAGATATCGATTCGCACTCGCTGTAATCATCGAAAAATAAAACACACCAGCCGGACGGTTAACAAAGTAGGCCCATCTTCCTCGCCGACTCCAGCCCATTCCACAATTGCGTAACTGTGGCATTCGCCGTCAACTGCTGCCGACAACCATCCGCAGAGGATGCCTCATCCCCAGAGCCACATATATCCGGAATGACTACGACGACGACACAAGATCCTCTCATTAAGCAGCGACACCTCCTGAATGTATGCAATCGTCGCTCAGTGGCAAAGCGACGCCAACGTGGAAAGGTGTCAACTCGAGAGGGAAGCCAACTTTTCTATATCGCACACAGCAGGCTGTGGGTTCTCCTCAATGTCAAATTGAGCGAGCCCGCCATCGTTCGGTTTCGTGTGAATCCGAGCCTTGGATGCAAATTAATGACGCAAATTCCTCATTAAAATCGTCTTCTTCTGGGTTGACTCTTGCTTTCTCTCTCTTTCCTATAAACGGGTTGGTTTGAATGCGGAAAATCCGCAATAGTAATAGCTTTTTTTTGTTGATTACGTGTTTTGCTTATTTTCTAAAAGCTCCTCTTGACTAGATTTGTGTGCCGTTTTTCAAGATCTGTCATTTGCGGGATGAATGTGATTTAACAGGTTATTGAAAAGTTAAGGTCGTACAGGTTTTGCATAGACAACGTCTCGTTTGCAGAATCTTACTTCTTAGAATTTCGTTCACACTGTTTCAGAGCGTTTTTCCTTTCACGTACGCTCATTTGTTTGTTTTTGTGCGATCCATGAACGCTGAGTGGATAGAAAAAAAGATTGATGAAGATTTTGAA
The DNA here is from genome assembly GCA_024533555.2 of Aedes koreicus. Classification (NCBI taxonomy): domain Eukaryota; kingdom Metazoa; phylum Arthropoda; class Insecta; order Diptera; family Culicidae; genus Aedes; species Aedes koreicus. The sequence goes on from JAHHFK020003298.1 coordinate 12,620, forward strand.
GATGTTAAAAGTTAATGAATTCAGATTCAAAAAATCCAAAACGATTTCTCAAAGATTGATTTGCCAGCGTGAGATTTTTCGATAATATCTATATAATAAAAATGAGTTGGGGTTTCCTTTGTCACGATTTAACTCGCGAGCGGAATGACCGATCAGCGTGAAATTTTGTATACAGAAATTTTTAGGGCCGGAGAATAATCTTATGATGGTTTAAGACCCCTCCCTTCACTGGAAAGGGGGGCTCCCATACAAATGAAACACAAATTTCTACACAACTCGAGAACTAATCAAGCAAAAGAACCAAATTTAGCATGTGTGAGTTTTTGAAAGCAAAAAAGGTTTTATGGTAGCTTGAGACCCCTCCCCTCTCTAGAAAGGGAGGCTCCCATACAAATGAAACACATATTTCTGTATAACTCGAGAACTGATCAAGCAAAGAAACCCAAATTTAGCATGCAAAAGTTTTTGGAGGCAAGAAATGTTTTTATGGTAGTTTGAGACCCCTCCCCTCTCTATAAAGGGAGGCTCCCATACAAATGAAACACATATTTCTGTATAGCTCGAGAACTGATCAAGCAAAGAAACCCAAATTTAGCATGCGGAAGTTTTTGGAGACAAGAAATGTTTTTATGGTAGTTTGAGACCCCTCCACTCTCTATAAAGGGAGGCTCCCATACAAATGAAACACATATTTCTGTATAACTCGAGAACTGATCAAGCAAAGAAACCCAAATTTGGCATGCAGAAGTTTTTGGAGGTAAGAAATGTTTTTATGGTAGTTTGAGACCCCTCCCCTCTCTATAAAGGGAGGCTCCCATACAAATGAAACACAAGTTTCTGCATAACTCTAGAACTAATCAAGTTAATGGAACCAAATTTGGCAGGTAGAGGTTTTTGAAGGCAAGAAATGTTTCTAAAGTAACTCAAGACCCCCTCCGCCCTCTGTAAGAGGGGGGCTCTCATGCTAATGAAACACAAATTTGTGCATAACTCGAGAACCAATCAAGCATATGGAACCAAATTTGACATGTGGAGGTTTTTGGAGGAGAGAAATGTTTCCATGGAAGTTTGAGACTCCTACGCCATCTGGAAGGGGGAGGGAGGGGGGGGTTACATACAATTCAAATTTCTGCATAACTCAAGAACTAATCAAGCAAATGGAACCACATTTGGCAGGTGGAGGTATTTGGAGGCAAGAAATGTTTCTATAGCAGTTCAAAACCCCTCCCCATTTTGAAGGGGAGGGGGGCTCCCCCTACAAATAAAAAGCAAATTTCTGCATGACTCGAGAACTAATCAAGTAAATGAAACCACTTTTAGCATATGGAGGTTTTTGGAGGCTAGATTTCTATATACATAAAAATGAATTTCTGTCTGTCAGACCCTTATAGACACGGAAAGTTCTGAACTGATCAACGTTAAAATTTATATGAAGGGGTTTTTCATGGAAAAAGCCATTTTTTCGACATTACTTTCAAATTATCTCGAAAACGGGTATATATAGAATGTTGCTCACCAAGAGTATTTTTGTATAAAATCACTAGAAAAATCGTATTATATTATTAAAATATGGTTATTTATGCAAAAACAACAAATTGTTAAAACTTGAACTTTTCTTACTTCCAAGAACTTTTTTATCTTAAGTTGCTCCATCTTCAAACAACTTCTATTCTGCTTCTTATGACTCAAAGCCTTTCTGAATTTTTTTTTATAAAAATCGTACGTTGGACAGATTTGCTAATTGATTTTTAAGTTTTATTTTTTTATTTTTTTTGAAAAAAAAAATTTTTTTACAGTGTACATATTTTTTTCATAATGTCAAATTAATTAACTACAACTTCTTTTCAGACGCAATTTTATTACAACCAACGGTTTTCGAGTTATGATTTTTTGAAAAATACGCATGACAAAACACATACGCCCTTTTGAAAAATTTGTCTTGAGTCAAAAAATTCCCTCAACCGGCGGAAAATCCATCGTCACCAATTCCGAAGACATGTGCAAAGTTTCATCCAAATCGGAGAGGGTCGAGTTCAGTCATTTGCTCATTTGGCAGAGAAATGCTCCTTTGCGACATGCTGCGAATCGATGCACCCTTTTAGAAGAAAGAGTAATTTCTCCAACTCCGTTGCCATGTCCGACTTCTCGTTTAAACAGATTGCACAAAGTTCACTGAATTCAAAAGGATTAATCACTGTTTTTTCCTGTAAACATTTTGTTTAAAAACACGTCTCTGTTAGTACACTGTTTGGACAAATATTTTAATATTTATTTTTTATATTGTTAAATTGCTTTTGTCTTTTCAATTGTCTTTTTTGAAACATTCTGTAAAATAAAAACAGCCAATTTTGAGTAAAAAATATAACGATAAAAAATCGGTAATATTTAATCTTTATCTTCCTTCCATACAATTACCCAATATTAGGTGATCTATGTTAACGCATAATTTAGGTATGTGTACTTTTGAGCGATTATCGATACTTTTTAACGGTCTTTGGGTATTCTGATCTTAGCGTGTACATCACACCGTTGTTGCATTGAGCTCAAACCACTGGCGTACAAAGCTGACACCATTATCTGCGACATGTGGAAAAAGTTTGGCACAAACAAAACCCGTCCAACTATCGACATTCGTTGCTTGGGATGAACGGCGCAAATATTTATCGCCTCTGGTGAAAATGTTTTTACAGGCTACAACAAAAAAACGACCACTTGTTCCTGCCGGATGCACAGCCTCGTCCTGTATTCTGCCCAACCAACATCACCGTTACCAATGCGACAATTCGAATTTTTTTCCGGTTCTTGCCTTTCCAGCCAACTCCGAACATCATTCTGGAAACGCGCAACGAACATAACCTACAAAGGCAAAAAAAAAAATGTTATCTATTTCACAGATTTCCAACTATACGAACAAGTGTTTACGCGTCCGCCGCCAACGTTACGTAAAGTTGCGCTCGGCTCGACGGGTGAATAACGGCAAATGAACGTTTGACGATGTCGTTGTTTCGTTTTTTTCCCCTATCAAACCACTGTCACTATGAAAGCTGATCAACTTTTCTCGAAAAATAGGATAAAAAATAGCGACAGGTCGCAGAAAATTAGCCACACATTCTGAACTAATTTAATGAGCTACCCAATGTTCGTTGTTGCCCGTGTTGGCTTATAACGGTATCAAAAGCTGCTGAATTAATTTTGTTTTGTCTGCATGGAGAGAAGCATGGATTGATAGTGCAAGGTTAGATAAATCGGTTTACAATGGCGGAATTGATTTTCTGAAGATATACTCGATGAGTTATACCAGTGTGATCAAGAAGAAAATGCATATTTTTGTGGCTCTAGAAGTACCAGTTCGGAGCAGCATATTTTTGTTGCGTCTCGAGGGATTGGAAACACCAAGCAAGCGTACCATATCAAAAAAGTCTATTTTTATATTCACGGTTTAACTTCAGTCAAAAGTAATTTATATAGGTATTAAAAAAAAAAATTTCACGCGGCTTTCCTCTGGGCAAAGGTATTACTTGGTATTACCGTGGCGTTTCCTCAATCAGGGTTGTTCGTTTCGAAAGTGTTACACCGCGTTGCATTTTGTGAACACTACGACAGTCTCGCGGTGAATTGTATCCAATGAATCTGAGAATAATTGAAGGTTATTGGCCATAGAAATCGTTTAATATTTATTTTTTTTCATTATTTACTGTTGTAGTTCATGAAACATATTTACATTTAAGTTAGAATGAAGCGGATGTCAAAATTCATATGTGTATTGACTATCTTGTTACGTGAGGGAGAGAGGGAGTTTAAAATTGCCGAAAATTGCGTTACGTAATATTAGAACCAATTCTTGATACTTCTGATAAACTTTCACTGTTCTCGTATCAATCTGATCGAATAGCTGCTTGTTTCTGGATGCAATATTCGTTTGTCGAGTTTTATTTTTGCTGTTTTTGCATTTCTAGCTGCTTTAAGGGCAGAAGGGGCCAACAACAACAATCCAAACACTGTGCAGTTTAAAGCAGCATATAAAAGGTTGATTGTGATTAACGATTTCACTTCATCGGCATATGCTAATTGCCGAATTTTCGATGAACTGAAAGGACCTGACAACCCTATCCTATTTACTAGCATTTGACAGTATGCAACATATCACGGGCCTTACTTGAACAAGGCCCATCTGACGTTTGTTACCACGGGTAGGAAAACCAGCAATGTATACAAACAATGAAACTTTTGAGGTTTGGTTGTTAGAGATGTTGGTTACAAGAAAATCGCTGTCCGCTAAGTCCCTGTATAGACACTGTATATAGACCGGACAACAATTGTCTTATGCAGCCAAACGACCTGTCAAAAAATGCAGCCAAACGGACTGTCAACTTTTGATTCACTTTAAAGGAGCAAGTATTGTGATCAAGTATTGTTTTGACAAAAGCCAATTATGAACAAATAAGGGATTTTCTACTTCCATATTCAGTAAATGTAAGTATTTTCGGTGTATTATTTATTGCCGTTTGGATTACTAAAAATGAACAAAATTCTTTCTCTACACAGTGCCGAGCAGGACCACCATTTCAACGTGTATTTCACAGCACTATAAATTATCGTTTTTACAAATGATACATTAAATCCCGAAATTGTAGTACAAACCATTTTAGCTGTTGTTGAGGCTATGGCTACATTATTTGAGGTTATTACGAGTACCAGAAAATTGCTAGCGGAAAGACTTGAAGTTTATACCGGAAAACCTCTTGCAGCCTGCTGACCCTCAGCATCGGATGGTACTTGAACGCAATCCACAATGAACTGCATCAGGACCCGACTTACAAATGCTACGTGTTCTAACCATAGTGCATGAAAAAGTTGATCAAAACTAGTGAAGAACATCAATCAAACAAAATTCAAACAACAGGATCTATTTAAACGTTGGATATGCTATGAACTTGATAACGAGGTAATTTGTTTTTGAGCTATTAATCACTGCTTCGAGCACTTTAAATGACTCTTTCTCTTCCCTTTGGTACTCTCCATGGACTGCATGGACATTTCTTAATACAGGAAGCATCCTGGACTTTTCAGTCTTTCCTTTCATATCGAAGTAGAGATCACTAGCAAGAAAATGTAACTGGATATATTTGTTATAATTAGTAATGGAGAAAAACAAATTATAGTATTTTGTATTTACACTGCTCAGTCTATGGCTTCCAGAATCTGAAAATCTGCCGAAAGGCCGCAGAAAGCAAGCTATTTCTGCCTTATATTATCTTTCTTTGGAAACCGGAAGAAACTCACAGAATTCACTTCACATCGCGAGTTATTGCCTCAATTTCGCTCCAAACAATTCATTTTTTACACGGCACTTTTCGCTATGCTTTTTAATGAATATTTTCAAACGGAATAAAAACAAACTACCAACATCGAGACCGAATCTTTTTTTAGCCTATTGCGCTGTTTACTTCAAGTTTGTACAAATACAAGTGGTGCCAGATCAATTGCTCAAATTTATGACATTTTTCAGGGTTGGCATATTGTATGATTTTTATTTGTCCGCTCTATACACAGTGTCTATAAGTAAAAAATCCAGATTGATGACCGAATGGTAGGTGTGGGCACACCCTTGCTTCAAAATCCTTGCTGCAACCATCCATCCAAAGACGGAACGCTGTGCTACAGGATTGCCGTTGTGATCCTTGACCTGCCCTGGTTCCAGAATCGAGAGAAAGACGTCTTAGCCCAGAATGACATCCGTTGAACCAGGTTTGTTGAACTGCGGGTCGGCCAGTTGCAGACCCTTCAGCTACGGCATGTTCGATACGCTGAAACGCTTTCCCAAAACGTAGGCTTGAGCGATAAGCTTCTCATCATCTTCGAATCGCGATGACATTACCAGTGTAACCTTGCCAGCGGTGGTGCCGACAACCTCGGCGTTGACTCCAGTGACCTCCAGTGTAGCGTTACTACGTCTCAACCCAAGACGCTTTACGCACGCCTCCTTAATGAGCGACACCTGCGAACCACAGTCAATTAGAATTCTCACCTCATGCAGCTTACCGTCACTCCCTTTGACACGTGCCACCACTGTGGGCAGCAGCGTAACTTCACATTTTCCGCGCAGCGATTGTGTAAATGTTGACGTTCACGGACGCCACGGCTGATTCGGAACTGGCTTCCTGGCCTTCCTGAGTCGTTTTTTTCTCCGTTCGCTTCGTATCCTGTGTGCACAGTAGAGTGTGATGACGTTGCTTGAAGTCTGCAGAACGGCATACCGATTTCGATGGGCACTCCTTCGCTGAGTGGTAAGGGCGCAAGCAGTTAAAGCAAAGTCTTTATGTTTGTGCCAACTCCCTGCGGTCCTTGGTATCCATTGCCTTGAACTCCTCACAGTAATAGACCGGATGATCCTTCGAACATTTTGCACACGTTGATGACGATGTGTTGGTATGGAATGTTTGAACCTTCTCTCCAACGTGCGGCTCGAGTATTAGTACACGACACTGAAGAAGTCTGCACATTGTAGACGAAATACGCGTATCTGTCAAGATAAGCAATAAAGGTAGTTGGAATTAAATGGAAATTACTAATCATTCTTCTTATTTTCTAGTGATTCAAGTGTTTCCCAAGCCTCCTGATAGTTGGCGTCGCTGATGGGGAACGAACCGACCATTTTCTACGCCTCGCCGTTTAGATACGGAAGCAAGTGCTGCATCTTCAGTGAATACTTCAAGTCCATCCTGCTGTGGATGGAGCTGACGAACAAATCCTTGAATGAGTGCCAGTTCTTCCGCTCACCTTTGAAGACTGGGATGTTGAGCTGAGGAAGCTTCACGTTTAGTGGAGAGTCGCGTTCTGGATCATTGCTTGCTGCGTCTCGACGAGAACCCTGATTGCATCCCGTAAGTCGTTCGATTCATCCGTCATTTCGCTAAAGTTGGACGCCCGATCCGATGTCCTATCCTGCTGTTCCACCAGACACCTTTAGTAGATTCTCTTCACCTTGAAGTAAACTTCCTCGAATTGGAGCCGATAGTTGAGAATCGATGCCACATCCTCCAGATGACTAGTGTTCTCTTCGATCACGGTTTGAACGGCTTCGATGTTTCCAGCAAGTTCCGTGAGTTTCTCCTTTCGCTCCTGCACCTCTTCGTAGGCGGGATTCCGAGTGTGTAGATTCTCGGCGACGGATAGCTCCCATTTCACCTTCGAGAACATAACATCCCGTCTCGCGCGCAACTTATCCACTTCGTGTGGGCCCTGGAGGACCAAAATGTACCGAAACGAATACGAGAGAAGAACTTGGACTGGGAACCGAAGCCAAAGAACACCAAAGTTAACCTTTGGAAACAAGATCTCGAATATTTCCGGTTTTGTACGGACGAAATAAAAAAAACCGAACGATGACAACTGTACCTTGTTTATATTTGTTCTAATAAAAATGTAGTGCTTTATACTCTCGTTTTTGAATGTGATGAAAGAAATTGGTAGACCGGCTGGGTGCCGGGGGGTCGATGCGTTGACGATTACCAACACTCGTCTTCAAACACACTAGCAAAATTTTGCCGCGAACAGATCGCAAATTTCCTGATCAGTGCCAGCGGTTTCGCTATTAAAGACCATGGATGGACATAGCTCCAAAATGATTTCGGATGTGATTTTAGCCGCTGGTAAATCACACTAAGATGGCGTTGGAAAAGCACACGACTTAATCGTTTGTATTCGTAGTTGAGTCTGCTATAATGGCGTTTAAGCGACAGTGTGCGATATTTCGTGAATCTTTTGAGAGTCGCTCTTTTGGTCCGTCTGAGCACACGAAGACCGTTAGTCATCCAAGGGTAGCGAGATTCAGTCTGAACGATCCTTTTTGCGACGTGCCTGTCAATGACATATGCCAAGACGTGGGAAAAAGTTTGAGCGGCGATATTAACGTCGGTTGGATCAAGAATGCTCTGCCAATCTAAATTAGACAGTACCTCACCAATACTACGATAGTCAGCTCTATTCAAGCTATTCGTGTCGAAAGTCAATGTCAAATATGCAGTAAATCATAGTTATAGCACGAAATATACAAAACTGCGCAAAATCAGGCAATGTGCAAAATATAGCGGACTTACGGTACAGGGAATTTCGGATAAATACAAATCACCAACCTTGCAAATTTGCCTACGAGCGTATTCATTAGCCTGGGACCCGGATATATGAAAAAAAAAATCGATCCACTTTGATTTCTGGGAGCTTTTTGAGTCTTATAATAACTGTGCAACGTTTCAGCTCGATCGGTGGAACCATATTTTAGCACCCGCGGCTTTAATTTTCCATGGGGAAACTTACTTTCTGGCAAGGTGACCCGTTGTACTTTAAAAATAAAAAACAAAATCTATTCACTCGCTGGGAAATATTCCAAGGAAATTGGACTCTTTTTTTCTAGCAGCACAGTTCCTCCATGCTTCGCGCAGGTGGCTGTGCTGCTCGAAAAAACAGTCCAATGGCCCTTCCGTCTTCGAAAAAAAGATTTCTTGAAAAATTTCCCAAAGAGTGATTTGATTAGTTTATTTTTCCAGGACAATAGGTCACTTCGCCATATTTTTCTTTGCAAAAATATGTTTCCCCATGAAAAATCCTATGTGAAATTAAAACCACTGGCGTTAAAATATAGTTTCACCGATTGCGCTGACATTTTGTACAGTTACAGAAATCATACTGGAACTAGATTTAAAATTTAAATTTTGTCCCAGGCTAGTATTCATACGCCCTTGTTGAGCAGCGATTCCTTGAACGACTTCTTTCCACTCAGGTACATCAGAGGTTCGCCGGGGTGGTTCTTGTTCATGTGAGCAACGTACATGTTCCTGTGCACGTAGGCCGCACTACACACGCTGCATCGGTACGGCGCCTCGCCACTGTGCGTTCGCATGTGAATGTTCCACACTGACTTGCAGTAGAACCCTTTTCCACATAGAGGACATTTGAAGTCTCGTGTCTGGTTGTGAATCTTCAGATGATAGTTCAAAACAGATCTGAGGGAGATATGCCTCTTTGAAACAACAGTCAAAAATAAACGTAAATAATCTACCTATTGCCAAACTTTAGTGGACAAATGGTGCAGGCAAACTTCCTTTCGGCGTGGACGTTTTTCATGTGCGATTGCAGGGCCAGGCGGCTGATGAATATCTTCCCACAAGCAGCACACGTGCATTCGTCACCTTTGACGTGATTTCGCCGAAAATGCGATTTGAGGTTATACTTACAGTTGAATTTGTCACCGCACACATCACACTCGTAGGGCTCCAGCCTCAGGTGTCGATTCCGGTGGCCATCAATACGACAGATATCTATGGTGCGACCACACAACTCACACACTACGGTTGGTTTCCTCGGGATCGTCTTCTTTTGCACATACTGTCGATACTCGTCCGGTGAAAGGTCAATGGCTTCTTTGAACTTTCTCTTCCACGGACGTGGCACCACGATTCGTTCCCCGTTGGCATCAACCTTAGGCGGTTTGATTGATTTTATCTGAACATACTTCTTTTTGGGTTTCTCCAGAGGAGGAAGATTCCGGAGGAATTCATCTTCACAATCAGCCTCGGTATCTTCTTTGGCGGGCTTTTCAACTTCTAAAGGATCGTCAATTTCAATAACGGCTGGTAAATTTTCTCCGTTTGGTGTGAAATTCGACTGCCCTCTCGATGCCAGTTGGAGTGTCCGACAATTACGTTTGAAAGAGTAGAACTTTTCTACCAAACTGAAGCACGAATCGCACACATCCTTCGAAAGACGATCATCGTTGATGTCAACCTGGCAAGCAAGTGGCAATGATAATTTTGTTTTGACTGATTTCGTGTTTTATTCACTTACCCACATGCAGATGATGTCCAGAACTTTCTCTCGAAAGAAACGATCCGCCAGGCGGTCATTGACAAGGGAATTTTTGGAGCACAACCTACAGACACCCATCATCGTAATCCGACGACGATTGACTTTCACCTGGAAATTTCACTTTTCAAACCAACCGTTTTCATTTCTATTTTCTTCGAGATATAAACGAAAATCCGGAGCATAACAGAAATAAAACTGGCAAGGTCATTATGTTCCTTTTCCATAACGTTCCGTAGCCGGTAATATGAGGCCAGGTGCGGTACGTTCCTGAAGGGTCAGTATGTAGTTTACGTTTGCACACCGATCGGTATACAACTGTTTGTTTACAAGTCGTGTTCGATACCATTGAACATGTCCCGTCGGCTAGCGAACCTGAATCCATACGAGCTGCACAAGCATCTGATCAACGAGTACTTTCTCACGAAACCGGGTGCCACCAAATTGCTTCAGCGGGACACGTCCCGCGACAAAACCGACCGCGATGTGCTCCGGGAGCACCATCGCTTTCTGTGGGACGGCGAAACAGTGGACTCGTGGGAGAAACAGCTGGCCAAAAAATACTATGACAAACTGTTCCGGGAGTACTGCATTGCGGATCTCAGCCGGTACCGGGAGAATAAGGTGAGTTATCGACTTCGCTGTGGATGCTAGTGTTTTCTGTGTTGTGGTGAATTTTAAACTACGATTACGTTCGATGTCAGTGTCGAAGAATACATATAGGCACCTGGTGCACAGCATAAGTTGTCCTAATATGGGAATACGAGTCCTAGCAGTAGTAGGTATAAGCTAGAGTAGTAGTACGAGCTAGAAAAACGAAACAACGCACAATCAGTCTTGAAACTCAAAAGGTGCCACTGATGCTTACATTTGTTTCAAGTTAAATTTTAGGGGAATTCCGAAAACTCTTGTTTTTCTACACTTCGAAACCGAATTTAAACTTAAATAAGCGTGAGTTTATCTGCAAGCCTTTCTGAAGAATGCTCTTTGGATACTCAAAACATTACTGTCCATGAACTACTTTCCGACTGCTAATAAATTTCAAATCGAAATTTCGGCTTCAATAGGCTTGAGTTTATACCAGGCGTTCCGGAATTCGTTCAGACCCCCCATATATATATATATATATAGACCTATATGACCCGAGCGGTGTTGGAAGCTGTTCCAGAGCTCCGAGGTCGAGTGGAAGCTTATGGGAAAACCTTGAAACGAGATGGCGAAGATCCGATCGATTCGAAGTCCATAAGGGCGTTGGCCACCATCTGCCTTAGGGCCGGTTCATAAACCACGTAGACTCATTTTTGAAAATCTCAGACCCTCGTAGACTTTTCTCCATACAATTTTTTGAAATTTTGTATGGAGCGTAGACTTTGGTCAAACCCCCCCACCCCCCTCCCCCCAAAAAAGTCTACGTGGTTTATGCATAGCGCCTTAGCATCGAGCCCATGAATTACAGCTAGATGCAGGTAGCAAAAAACGGCGAATGATGCGTGGACCAACTTGAAAACTGCGATTTAAGATGACTGCATGACGTGGCGAATTAGACTGCTGCGAAAGCTGACCAGTATACGCCTTTCCGAATGCTCTTACGTTAACGAATGCTCATACGTTAACGAGCTGATGTGAACTAGCGACAAGATGTCTGAGGTCGGCTTCAAAGTCGACGATACTTGGCCGGCTAGTCTCCTGTTGATGGGACTCCCACAGACGTACGAGCATATGATCAAGGGCCTCGAGGTGTCTGGTCTTCAAATGGCGGCGGATGCGGTGAAAGCGAGACGATTCTGAAGGACGTCAAGATAATCAGCAAACCGCGATCAAGTGAAAGCGATGGCGCGTTCGTCAGCCAGCAGCATAAAAAGCAGATCAATAAATCAACTGTGAAGTGTTTTAAGTGTGAGCGCTATGGTCACTACGAAGCGGAATGTCCGAAAAAGGAATCGAAAGCGAAGCCTGAGAAGAAAAAGGTCATCAAGCAGCGTTCAGTGTATTCCAGAGGAACGATGAGTCACATCCAGACTGGATCTTCGATTATGGCGCGATCTCTCAGATGTGCCACGGTAGTGCGGCGCTCGATGAAGTAGAGGAAGTCTCGCAGCGGATCAACGCGGATTCATCTGTTGTTGCCACTGGACATGCAAAACTCAAGGCAAAATCGAAGGCAATGTGTGCACTTTATCCGTTGCAAACGTTCTTCAAGTTCCAGATCTGGCGATCAACCTCTTGTCCGTAAGCAAAATCTGCAAGAACAGGTACACAGCTGATACGTGTGAAGTGAGATCGGCATCTAACGAACTGGTAGCTGTTGGACGAGAGCGCATGGGGCTCTACAAGCTTGATATGGCCGACGAGCAAATCTCCTATACAGCTAAAGCTAAATGACGACAAATGATGTTATGGCATCGATTAATGGGGCATTTGAATAGCTATAGTATGAAGCGGCTACGCTCCATAGCACAAGGAGTCGATTTCGTTGATTCAACCATTCGTGTGCGCGTAACGTGTCTTCAAGGGAAGCATAGTCGTCAACCGTTCAAGAAAAAGGGAACGTGAGCCAGTGATGTCCTTGAATTGGTCCACAGCGATTTATGCGGTCTAATGGAGGATGTGTCGATCGGTAGAAGCAAATATTTTTTGACGTTCATTGACGATGCCAGCCGGAAAACCTTCTTGTATTTCTTGAAATCGAAGAAAGGAGTGCTACAAAGACTTCAAGGCGTTTGCTGAAACTCAAACTGGAAAGCAGATTAAACGATTGCGCTCGGACAAGGGTCTCGAATATGAAAATCAAGAAATGGTAAAGTTTCTTCAGGAGGCGGGGATCCACCATGAGAAGACGGTACCGTCCAATCCGGGTCTCGCGGAGCGAATGAACCGCACGGCTGTAGAAAAGGCTCGTTGTCTGCTGTCCGATGGTGGCCTAGAAAAGCGTTTTTTGGGCAGAAGCAGTAGCCTCAGCCGTGTTCCTGATTAACAGATCGCCGACCAGAGGACTTGAAGTAACCCCCGAAGAACGATTTATTTACTAAAAAGAAATCGGAGCTGCAAGTATTTGGTTCAATGATGTGTCACATTCTGAAGGTGCAGCGTAGAAGGCAAGGTTCCGGTACTTTGGCTCAATTTGAAATTTCGATCGTAGGAAACCGTACATCGGACAGTGCACGATTACGTGCTCTGACGTTTCTGGAACTTCGCAGATCTCGCATTCTTCATCATCAGCAATTTTCATTTTCGCTAGCCAAAACTTCGAAAAATCGTGGCCAGTCATCAGGCGATTTGTGAGCCGAGTATCTCGCCCATCCATTTGTTGGCGGTAATACCATAGACTAACTCTAAGACCAGTAGGTCCCGAACAAATACGATTTTTTTCTTGGCTCAGTCAGTACTAGCACATCGGTCCCAAGCTCGGTCCCAAGCTTAATAATACGCCCCTAATAATGAACTCACACGAACACACTCTCAAATATTCTGTCAAATTAACACAGCAAATCAAAACAAAGGCGCAAATATGTATAGTTAGGTGCTGGCTACAAGGTGCACTTCGGACCAAGGGGTTCTACAACAGTGAACCAATTTCAAATCGCTAGTTGCATATTGATTGTTGGTAATACCACGGCTCCGCCGAAAATTCTGGGCACATTTCGTGGAACCGCTTTCCCTTTTGCATGGAGTATTCTTGGTACCATTCGTTGGAGTTTTTCTGAGTTTGTATTTTGAATCGATACAGTGCATCCTTCAACAATAATCGATTACCGTAGGTTGGTGCTTCATCGGAAGGTCCTAGTTTGGCTACCTTATTGGCTATCTCATTGCCTTCTACCCTTATGTGGCTAGGGATCTATTGGATAGCAACGCCGTAACGATGAGCAACCTGGAGAATTTCCACCACCATTGCTGGACCAGCTTTTTCCTCACTGGTGTCTTCTAACATCATGCACGCCGATTTAGAATCGGTGTACACAACACAATTGTGAAGTTCCATCGGTTGGACGAAGGATAATGCTATTCTGATCGCCGTTATTTCCACTGCCGTGATGCTTCCTTCCTGCTCCCATTCTTAATAGCATCCGTCTTTTGCAGCTCTCAAATATACGTAAATATACGGCTTCTTCCTCGGTATTTGCCGTTTACTTTTGTTACGGTTGAGATAATTTACCCTTGTTTTGTATTAATAAATAAATAAATGTTTAGTTGTTAGTTGTTAGTAAAAATTTAGCGTTTAAATGTTAGTAAATGTTAGCAATACAAATTATATTTATACTCCGGAGTAGCCATAAGCAGAACAAAATTTGTAAATATACTTCACATTAATACACACACCACATAATGAATTGAGCCAAAAAAGAGTGTTGCCATAAAAGAGAGTCTGAACCCGTCAAAATGGGAAATAGAATGGATGAAAGGGATGAAAAGGGGTGACAGGCTACGGGGTTGGATAAGCTCTTTCTTATCCAGAGCTTCGAAGCGAACAGACGTGAAAAGTTATTACCGTGAGGTAAAGGGTGTCCACGATGAAATTGCCACACTATGAAATTGCTCTAACTTTTTAACCGTTGGGTAGAATTTAATGAAAATTTGGGTGGTTCATAGTGCATTATTTACATCCTGCAAGTTTTAAAGTGCTGTGATCAAAACTCGCGGAAATGGAGTCGAAAGAACAGCTCGTGCGTGATAATATCTTGCGCATTCATCACGAGAACAAGGATCTCTCGCATCGTTCCATCGCTAAAACGTTGGGAATCGCGAATTCCACGGTGTCGCGAGTGATTAAGCGGTTCGAAGAACGGTTGACCACCGATCGGAAGCCCAGAAGTGAAGGAAAAAGTATTCCGTACAACACCAAAAATCACAACCGCGTAGTTGGGGCCTTCAACCGAAATCCGAACGCCTCCGTTCGGGATGTGGCTAAGAAGCTGCACCTAAGCCGAAGTTTTGTCCAGAAGGCCAAAACTAAGGCTAGGCTTCGAACGTTCAAGGTACAAAAGGCCCCTAATCGCGACGAGAAGCAGAACAAGTCCGCCAAAACCCGTGCCAGGAAGTTGTACCTCAACATGCTGACGAAAGTTGAATGCTGCATCATGGACGACGAAACATATGTGAAGGCCGACTTCAAACAGATCCCCGGCAACCTGTTTTTCACGGCCAAGGATAAGTTCAGCGTTCCGGAGCATGTCCGCACTCAGAAGATGTCCAAATTTGCGAAGAAATTCCTGGTTTGGCAAGCCATCTGCACGTGCGGGAAGCGGAGTGCACCTTTAGTGACCCAGGACACGATGAACGGACAGGTGTACATAAAAGAGTGCCTCCAGAAGCGGCTGCTTCCTCTCCTGAAGGCCCACAACGTCCCAACAATCTTCTGGCCGGATTTGGCCTCATGCCACTACTCCAAGGACGTGCTGAAGTAGTATGCGGACAATAAGGTCAATTTCGTGCCGAAAATGTTCAACCCTCCCAACAGCTCCGCCCCATCGAGAAGTACTGGGCGATTATGAAGCAGCACCTTCTTAAACGACCTAAGGTAGTGAAGACAGTCGAGGAACTGAAGAAAGTATGGGTTTACATGCAAAAAACGGTTGATTCACAGGTTGTGCAGAATCTTATGGCCAGGGTTAAGGCCAAGGTGCGAGCATTTGCGTATGGACTGTAAATAAAATACAAGTAAAATGGTAAAATGAAGTTTAATAGTTATTTCTCAATCCCTGAAAATTTGATGGCAATCGGATGAAAACTCGAATTTTGCGAATCAATTTTGTGTGTGGCAATTTCATCGTGGACACCCTTTATAATCTAAATTAAACGAGCAGTACTTAGTACTACCAATACGGCATAACGTCCATAAAAAGTTGTCTCAGGTAAGAGCATTAAAAAGCTCATAGTTGAACCAGGTGTTCAAGTGTCCCCCGTAGCCACGCTAATGTCCCCATTTTACATTTGTGATACCCCAGGATCCATTAATACCGGCATAAAAGCTACTAAGCCCGGAGTGCATATTTGCCCTACCCATTATCCCGTTCATCCCAGCAGCGTCCGATCCAACCAACGATCGACCAGTAAATCAGGCGGCCCAGCAGGCAAACCGCCAATCCAGCGCGTGCGTATCGTGCGACGTAGACAGTGCCAGTCCGTCGACCACGTGTCTGAGCAGCTCACCACCGGCCGGCCGCAACGTTTCACACCCTACACACACACACACACACACACACACACGGGGCCTCATTGCGCATTTCGAATCGAGCTTCTCGAAACGATTGTTTTGAAAGTCGAATCGAAAATGTTTCGGCATTATGTATGCATTTCGACCGGTCGATAAATTATCTTTCTTTGTAGTAGTAGATTTCGACTAACCGTAGTAGATTTTCGAGCACCTGCTGTCAAACAAGACATAAACAAATTAATTTAGCGCCGGCAATCCAAATCTTTTTTTTTTATCAGTGAAAAATAAAGTTATTCTTTTAAGTAAGTATCAAATGAATGTGTTTTGCTTTATACGAGAAATAATGGTGTGATTCTTTTAGCGCACAGCAGATGATGCTTTTCGATACAGATAGTGATGATGATGAGGAGGAGGAAGCAAGCAACCTAAGAATTTCAAGGCGCAAGCTTCGTGATCATAATAACCCATTAAGCTTGAATGAATTGGAGTAAGAAAACATTTAGTAAACATTTATTTTTTTATTGTTGTTGCAGTCACATACTCTTGGAGGATGTATTCGAATAGTTTATGGTATCTTTGAGTCGGCATATTGAAGTAAAAAACCAATCGGCAATTTGGAAGACGAAAAGTTTAATTGGAATTTCATTCGATTTCTGTATTTCTGTTCACCTGGTGACGAATACACCGAGTATAGAACGCACAAAGGTTTGTTGTCCCGATAGTTATTGAGCAGATAGTTTGCTGTTATGCTGTTACCAGTTATACATTTTCTTAGATAAGCTCAATAAGACGACAAATGTTTTGAACGACGAAAAGTTAAAACACTTATAGCGAATTCGTTTTTGATCCACTTGCAAACTGGATCGGGTATCAAAATTTGGTCTGCTTGTGAAAAATGTCAGTGTGTTTGGTTTTATCTGTAACTCGTATCGGATTGGGGTTTGCACTGACAATAAGTTCGGGTATCGCTAGGTTCAATAACGAATTCGATATTACTTGTTGAAGACGAGAACATCCGACGGATATGGATGGAATGTCGGGCTATAAGAATCGTATTGGGTCTATTTGTGGATGGAACCTTGTCTCATCATTGAAGTTTCTTGTTAAACAAATCATCCTTATGTGTGTTATTATTATTTTTACAGACATTTTATTTAAAGCTATGTTCGCTTGACTAAAATCTTCAAAACATTTTAAAACTAAACTTCTTTAAAACACTTCAACAGTTTGACATATCCACATTGAAAACACTATAACTCTTACTGTATAGATTTTGTTGCTTCACACTTGGCAGTATGGACCAATCAAGGTCCCGCCACCAATAGGAGAAGAAGAAGAAGAAGATTTTGTTGCTTAATTTTGGTTTGGTTATGCCAGATCAAAAATGTACAACTAAATTTCCATACATTTACATTGAAAATAATATCAATGTCAAATTGTTACTGTGTAATAAATACATTAGACCATGGTTGGAAACATAGAAAATCATAATCATTTCATAATCATAATCATTTAAATGTAAAAATTTTGACTAATTATGTATGCACATTTTAAGTTTATGCATCATAATTACATATTATTATGTTCCCTTGCGCTGAACTGGCCGGCTTGTCGTGCTGTAAGGGCTCAGTAGGGATTCTTGGTCAAAACCCGAAGCTAAGAGTCAGTTCCATTGTGGAAATATCACATGAAGTAGTTTTTCCACCTGCTACAGAGCATTGTGTGCCTGGAGCTCACATTGAGAATTTTACAATTGACATTAGATTCGTAGTTGCAGCGCGCTTAGGGATCATCCTTGCCTTAGAACATGGAAAGACATTACGGGAAATAGAGGCAAAATACATTTTTTATCTTTTTTTGTTGTTATGATATGATAGTATATTATTGCATATAAATTGGTTTCAGGTTATCGAAATTTGGGATGTACCGTGAAGGTACCATATTCTGCGCACGGTGTGCTGCTCCATAAAACTACACAACGCCTCTTCTTGCTGTGGATTGATGCCTAATGAGTTTTTGGAATTCACAGAGGTCCTACGAATAAAAAAACACATGTTTTTGTAATTACGACCAAGAAATATGTTACAAAAAATAAAATACTTACATGACAATAGTTAATTACCGCCAATTTATTAAAAACAATATAACACTAATTATTAAACTTAAATCACTCGATTCAAACACGTCACGATACGAATGGCGGTCGATAGGATAATAGTATTCGTCTGTTTTGTTTCGTTTCGACCGCCTATTTTGTTTCGAGTGTATGGTTACATAATGTCAATAAAACTCGAAAATCTAGTACCTCGTCGAATTAACATCGTTCTCGAGCTCGATTCGAAATCCATAATGCCAAACAAGCTCGAGTCGACAGAACTTTATTCGTTTCGACTTGCGAAATGTGGCTCCTGGATTCGGTTTCGTCCAACTTGTTTCATGTCCGTTATGCAGTTATTGAACCTCTCCATTTTCCTCAGTGTGGATCCAACCGCAAACTTATTCACCCTCTTTTACTGCCGTTGTTTCGTGGTTCTATGTACACTCTGTATGGGCCACATCCGAGTACGTCACGTTCGTGAATTGCTTGTTTTGCTGATATCAGGGCCCTGTAGCATAGTGGGATTATTATTATTATTTTTAGTTTTGGGTTTTGAATCTTCTTAATATCCTTAGCATACAAAACCTACAAGTCAAATAGTACAAGTTGTTTATTCTAATATTATTAGTTAAATTTACAAGTGCCTGTTGCATAATTAAATTACAAGATCAATCTGTTAGCTTTGGTTTCTACTTTTTTTTACAAATCTGAATCGTACCTTAATTTTGTCTACAAGTTTTTTTCTTGTGCAAGCTGCAAAAATGTACTGATTCAACGTTTTGAGCGACACAGACTATGAAGAAAGTGGATTGCCAAATATCCGAAGATATCGGAGGGTGAAATATTACGCACCACGAATCAATTTCACCTTCCAATATGAAGCTGATTTTTATGAAACTTTTCGGATGACTCCAGCGACAGCAAGGATGTCCTTCGAATTATTGGTCCTGACATCCAACTTTCTAATCGTGGAGGAGCACTAAAGCCTCACCAACAATTGTGCACCACATTACATTGGCTCGGCCAAGGAAGTCAATACCACGCTACCGGGCTAAGTCACGGGATCCATAAAACAACTGTGGGAAGGACAATCCATCGCGTTGTGTCCGCAATCAACAGAAGATTGTTCCAGCGTAAAGTTTGTTGGCCTTCCAACATTTCAGGAGTGGTAGAGCAATTTTATAGAAAGGCAAACTTCCCAAGCGTGATTGGAGTGATATACGGATCTTTGATTCCAATTGACGCACCCACAACGAATGAAGAAGCCCTCGTGAACAGGAAAGGCTCCCATTCCATAAACTGTATGGTTGTTTGTGGTCCAAACCTCGAGTTTTTCTATGTAAGCGCTAATTGGCCAGGAAGTGTCCATGATGCAAGAGTTCTGCGTAGGAGTAGTTTGTTTCGGCGTATGGAGGAAGAAAACATTTTCCCTAATGGAGTCATATTAGGAGATTCAGCTTATCCTTTGAAGGTATGGTTAATGAGGCCACTTAACAATGATCCAACAAGCGAGGATGAGCGTAGATACAACAGCAGATTAAAATCCACAAGACAAACTGTAGAGCGGGGACTGGGAGTTATCAAGGAAAAATTTCCATGCTTGAACCACCTAAGAGTCAATCCTTATTTTGCTTGCCAAATAGTAAAATGTTGTGCGACATTATGCAACATATCCCGAGAAAATGAGGAGAACGACCTTGATTTCGATAACCTGCCGTTACAAAATGAGGATGAGAATAATTATTATGAGTTAAATGTTGATCACATAGAAGTTGATACTCGTAGACGTCAGTTGCAAATTATCCAATCAATGTTGTGAAAGCGATATAAGTTATATCTTGTTTTCAAAATCTTTTAATAAAAAATTGTTTTGAAAATTGTTGTCCCATCCCAACCTTCACAAATCTACTAGGAATCTAGGAACTTAGAAATCTAGGAAAAACTCGCGGAATGTCTTACAAAAAACTCGTTCTGTAAAGTCATGAATGTTGAAACGTCACAAACTAGGTTTAGGAAGCAACCAATAAGTAGTCCCCCCAAGGAATGAAGTCTCCGGAACATCTCGAAATGTGGCCACTACAAATTTTCGGAATTTTTTACAATGAACTCGTGTAAAATCACGAATTGGTGCATTTATTTTACATTTGTAAGAACATCTTAAATAATGGCATTATCACCAAATTCTTCATCACTTAGATTATCGCTCGGCAAAAGGTACTCTTCCTGCATTGGTTGTTCTGAATCTCCATCAGCATTTTCAACGTTTCCCAGGTTTTCTGTAAATCTCGATCTTGGAAGGCCGTGTTTGAGTTCAAAATCAAAGATTTTTATGTTCATGTAGTGGCTCTCCTTGCGCATTTTCTCGATTTCTAATGATTTCAGCTCACGTTCTTTCTCAAGAATTTCTATTGTCAATTGCAGCTTAAGACAGATTAGATCAGCATGCTCTGACGTTTCTTTATTAGACATAGATTTATCTGAAATAAGAATATATAGTAAAAATTATTAGGGTTATTAATTTGGCTACTAAAGAATAATAAAGATTTTACCAATTTTCCTCTTGTTCGGTGCCGATTGTTTGCCTGAATCTCCGGTGGCCGTGTCGGAGGATTTGTTTGGACTTACGGCTTTGGATGTGAACGGCTGATTTTCGGCCTCATGAAATGCTTCCTCCGCCAATTCATCCATGCTTTCCGGAACTCCAAGGCCTTCGAGAACTGGTGATTCTTTGCCAAGAATATCGTACACTAGAACATCGACGTCATTGGTCCTAGCATTCGATCCCACCAGTTTTCCGGGCATTGTCTCGTTTTTCCTAAATTTTTAAAATAATTATTTCCCTTCCAATCATTAAAGGAAAAATCACAAATACATACCATCGACATTTTGCGGACATTTGGCCACCAAACGTCACGAACATACAACGGTTCTTTTCCGCTTGGCAGAGCTCCAATTGACTTGGCATATTCACCAATGACTATCCATGCCTTATTTCTCATCTCCTTCGTTAGTGTGGTTGAAAATGGCCCAAACAACACATCTTTTTGTTCGCGAATTGAGTCGAGAACGCAAAGCTTCAACTTTCTCTGATCTTCACGTTTGTTTGCTTTTTTCGCAGACATTTTACGGGCAATTTTCCCTGCTTTCCTTGGACGACGTTCGAGTTGGACGTGGACTCGCTAGTAAACTTTGACAGATGAATGAATCGAAGTGACTTGTAATTTCAGTGTTGCCAACAATACAAGTGCTAATATTATTAGCCAAAAAATGACTTATTATGCAACGCAAAATATTAGCACTTGTAGATTTGAAACTTGTAACTTGTAGCTTGTAGCTAATATTATTAGGCTGATTATGCTAGGGGGGGAGGAACAAGGGAGGACAAGGGAAGGGATATGATGGGAGGACAGAAAGGGGGAAAGAGGAGCAGGAGAGAAAGAAAAGGGGAAAGAAAAAAGAAAGAAATAAAAAAACATGAAAAGGAGGAAGGAAAAAAAAAAAATGAAATAGAAGAAATAAAGGAGAATTATGAAGAGAAAAATCATATAGAGCGAAGAGGAAGGGGGAGAAAGGAGAGGGAAGGGAGGAGGGGAGAGGAGGGAGAGGAAGGAAGGGGAGAGGGAGGGGAGAGGGAATGAGGATAAGGGGGAGGGGGGAAAAGAAAGAGAGAGAAAAAGGAGAAGAGAGAGAGGAGGAAAGAGAAGAGAAAGAAAAGAGGGGAAAGAGAAAAGAGGGAGAGAAGAAAGGGGGAAATAAGTTGGGAGGGAGGGAGGAAAAGGAAAAAAAAGAAAGAAGAGCAGATTCCTCCGCTTGGGGAAAACCTTATCGCACTTATCACACCTAAATACCTCCTTTCCGCTGTGCAACCTTTTATGGTCCATCAGAGAATAGATCCTGCCGAAATCCTTCCCACACTCGTCACACCGATACCGCTCCGGTTGCGCGTTATGAACCTTCCGGTGATTCTTCAAATCCCTAGCCGCCGCAAACCCTTTGCCACATGCGTCACACTGAAAGCGCTTCCCGTGTCGATGCCTCAGTTGGTGCGAATTGAAACTGGAACCAGATTTCAGAAACAGACCGCACTGTTCGCACTTGAATCGCCGCCGACTGTGGCATTCCACGTGACGAACCAGCTTCCGTGCTTCATCGAAACGCTTGGAGCAGATGTTGCACACAAAGCCGGCGCTGTCTGCCGCGCCGCCTTCCCCTACGGAGGATGTTCGTTCGAATAGTTCGCCGAATAGGATCTCCTGGCAGTCTACCGGGTCGGATGCCTGTTGAAAGGGAAATGGAATTTTGTCATGATTGAGTTATTGGCAGCGTTGTATCTGTGAGTCTATTTATTTAGTCAGCTTTAGAAAATTTATTGCATGTGTTCGGAGTATTCCAAATCTCAAGAGTTTTTTCTCAAAGTCTGAGGACTTTGGGTTGTCTACTTTCGGCAGAAAGTGAAAGCTCTAGACTTTTTGGGCATTAAAAGAAATTTGCGCGTCGTTATCCGGGGATCGAATTTCATCAGTTCAACCGAAACAAACTGCGTGTTACTGCACCCACAGAGAACAGACATGGATGTCCATATACCTTTTCTTGAAAAACGTGTGTAAAAGTATAAGGGGGCCAGCCGGTATAAGAAGCAAGTGTAGAGAAAAACAAATAAAATGTGCAGGTTATGTGCTTGGCTTTTTATTGACGATCATTTTCATGACAGTTATCACATAACTGCAGCGCCGCCTACCAGGAGCATAACGACATACATTTGAAATGTCGGTTTAAAGTTTTACACAAGTAGCAGACCGAAGATGAACGTCTGTTCTCTGTGCTGCACCTACGTATAAAATTGCTAGTGACGAAGGTTATAATGCCGAGTACTACGTCAACATCCCATCTGGAGATGTGGAGATAGATGGTGTGGTTTCTGCAGCGAGCCTGACGTGTGAAGACGTAAGGGGCGACTTCCAAATCCTGCTTCGTCTACCATTGAAATTCTGGAATGCAAACAATTGCCTGCAGGATCAATGATAGAAGGAAAAACGTATTCACCGTCGGACTCGCTAAAAGTCGGATCAATTCTTCCAAAATTTGGGAGGATGCTTGCCAACAGGAAGCAACAAAGTGAGCTTACTGTGGCAAAGAGCCTCTCCACGATTTGCAGAACTGCCCCGTGTACAATAAGCGCACTGGTAACGTGAGACGTTCCATACAAGAACGTTCCAAGCAGACGTATGCAGAAAAAGTCGCAAAACGGAGCGTCTGCATCGTCTGTATCAACCGCTCAAAATGAAAACCCTTTTTTGATTTTGTCTTTCGACGAACTGGACTCTGACGTAGCCGATGAGAGTGAATTTCCGGAGGTACACGCCCCCGGTAAAATGAAGCCCACTAGTTCCCCGGGAGTGTGCCGGAAACAAATAAAACCTACTCTCACAAACTTGCAAAAAATTTTAGCTATTAGGGGTCGATTTCAATAACCGAATAAACCGGTAATAGCTGATGCATCCGTTCCTTGCTGTAGCTATAACACCTCGCCGCTACCTAATAACAGTTACCGTAAGAGGTTTCCAAAACCAAAAACTACGTCTTCTCGCAATTCTAAGAATGTCCCGTCCAAGCGAGGAAGGATTAAGTTTAGAGACATTGTGGATAACATTTTAAACGCTCTTGGTCTTTCGGATATTTCACCGCTCCGAGGACTTGTTGACCTGCTTATTCCTATAGTTGGAAACTATTTCAAGCAATTGGGTGTATCATGGCCCCTCAGTGGTGAATTCATATCTTTCGATAAATAATTCGTCGAGGGATGATCTAGATATGATCACCGTATTACAATGGAACTATCGCAGTCTAATACCTAAACTAGACTCGTTTAAGTATTTGATTCACAATTTTCATTGTGATATATTTGCTCTCTGTTGAACATGGCTTTCTTCTGAAGATGAATTAAACTTCCACAATTTTAACATTATTCGCCTGGACCGAGATGATTCATATGGTGGCGTACTTTTGGGGATCAAAAAGTGCTACCCCTGCTATAAAATCTCACTCCCAATAATCTCAGGCATTGAAATCGTCACTTGCCAAATAAATGTAAAGAATAAAGATCTTTGAACAGCTTCTGTCTGTGTACCTCCGAGGACAACAATAACAATAATTGTATGTAGTCCTCTTCACCGGATGAATACATAAATAAAAAGTAAGTATTTATGTGATTTTCACGTAGCTCTTACTAATTCCACATGTTTATTACTGGCTTTGGCAGTGGACAAAAATTACTTGCCTTTCACGTGGAAACAACGTGTCGATTTTTTTGAGGGAAAAAAATTAGGAATTTTTTTAGGGGGGAAAAGAGGGATTCTCTCCGGTGGTGTTTTTTTTTTTTTTTTCATTATTGAGGTTGAAGGGAAAAAAAGGGTGGTGTACTTAAAAAAAATAGTTTTGTTTTGATGGGGAGATGATTATATTTTATGTAATTTGGGAGAATAAAAGGCGAAAAAAATAAAAAAATTGGAGAGGTTGGGGGAATGGGTAAAAGTGGTTTTTTTTATAATAACAAAAAAATAAATTAAAAGGATATGGGGGGTGTGTTTTTATATGTGTGAAGAGGGAAGATATTTGGGGGGGTGGGGGGGAGGGGGGGCAGGCAAACTTCGATATAACGTACATTTTGATTTCACACTTGTACGTTATATCGAATTGTACGTTATATCGAAGCATAAATAAAAATCTAAAAAATTAACCTTTTTATATTTTAGTGTGTTGTTTTTCAACAAAATTTATCAAATTTTAATAAATTATCCAACTTGGAGTGCAAAACAACTATTTTTTTTTCTTTTTCTTTCTCTGTATCTTTGATTTTAAGTCTGTCGCTCGTTCATCACTTCAAACCTTTTATCTGATTTTTTGTCTTTTAGGTTACTTACTTACTTACAGTCAGGATAAAGATTGGGTGGCCTTTATTGTACACAGAAATAGTCTCCAAATTGTTCGGTCTATGGCTGCAATTCGTCAGTCTCGCCATCAGCGGAGGGTGCGCAGGTCACCTTCCACTTGATCGACCCACCGGTCCTCTTCTTCCTTTGTCGATCCGTTCGTTCTCGAGAATCATTTTCACTAGACTGTCGTCCGATATTCTTACGACGTCTCAAGCCCATCGTAGTCGGCCGATTTTTGCAGTGTGGATGATGGTGGGTTCTCCCAGCAACTGATGCAATTCGTAATTCATTCGCCTTCTTCAGGTCCCGCCTTTCATCTCAATTCCACCGTAGATGGTAAGCTGCACCTCCCGTTTAAATACACAAGCATAGTCCATGTTTCGTGGCCGTAGAAGATTTTGTTGATGGTCAACATCGGCGAGCTCTATTCGATCGTAGCGTCGTTCGGAGCCCAAAGTAAGCACGGTTTCCAAACATAATACGCCCTTTTATTTCTCTGCTGGTGTCGTTGTTGGCGATCACCAATGAGCACAGATACACGAATTCGTCTACCATCTCGATTTCATCTCCGTCAATATTCGGGATGGGAGGCTAACATTGTCTTCTCGTGAGCCTCTTCCTTTCATGTATTTTGTTTTCGACGCATTAATGACAAGTCCGATCCGGCTAGCTTCGACCTTATGTCTGATGTACCTTTCCGCCATCGTCTCAAAGTTGCGTACTACGATACCGATGTCGTCGGCGAAGTCTGACGGACTCCTGAAAATTGTATCACTCATGTCTATCTCCACTCGTTGAATCACACCTTCCTTCTTCTTCCTCTATGGCGTTTTCAAGCTCATTGCATCGCAATTATTGCAGCTCTCAACTTATTATGCTGATTGCACTTCCACACTTATTAATTGAGAGCTTTTATTCGGCGCCGGTGGTGTAGTGGTAAGCGTGACTGCTAGTTGGTACCCCCGTGGGTCTGGGTTCAATCCCAATTGAGGTCAGTGGCATTTTCTGAGACGCAAAATCTCTGGTCATGTCTTCCTTCGTAAAGGAAGTCAAGCCGTTGTTCTTGGCTCATGTGTTGATGAGTGCGAAACGTAGGATCCAGGTGATGGAGTCGTCTTGTTGGCATCGGCAGTTGTCACCACGTGAAGAAATAGGCCGACGGAAAGTAATCGAATAAAAAAAAAAATGAGGGCTTTTGATGTCAGGCGTTAACACATGTGACATATGATGTGCAGAGAATCTCGTTTGTCATGATCTTTTTGTAACGGGCCTTCACCATCTGTATCACATGCTGGTCCATCGGCTGGATATCAGCGGTTGTGTTTGGAGGCAAAAATTTACAAAATATGGCTCCATCACTTGTTTGTAGTTCGTCTGTACTGTAATGTGCCGAACAGTTGTCCAGCACATGGAAAGCTTTCACAGGATGCCCGGATTCAATCAAAAAGGTTGTTACATGTGGGACGAACTGATCAAAAAACCAATTTTTGAATAATTCCTTCATCATTTATGCATTTTTGGATGACCTGTAGTAGACAGGAAGGTCCCTAAGGTTTTTGAAGGGTCGAGGGTTCTTAGATTTTCCAGTCAACATTAATGGAAGCTTGAGAGAACCGTCCAATGTTTGCACAGGGCATAAAAGTCAAACTCTCTTTATTCACTTTTCGCCCAGGAGCACTGGACGAATCTCTATCGACATACGGTGATGATGAAATAGCTTTGAAATATAAATCGCTTTCATCCGCGTTAAATGTTTGACAAGCTTTCAAATTTCAAGATTGCATTTCTTGAGCGAAATCCTCAACGTATTTATCAATAACCGCTATGTAACTTTAAAGCTTTTCACCCGTAATCTTGAGAAGGCATATGTCATACCTTTTAATAATGTTAACCACGTACCCACGACTTCCGTACTCACCCTCACCAATCATTAAAGAATAAAACTTTTGGGCCTGTACTTGAAGAATCTCATGATTTACAGGAACGTATCTTTGCCGTTGTTGAAGGTACCAATTGTATAGTGCCTCGTCCATCGTTGGATGTTGAGCATTCTGGAAACGTTTTCGATTTACTGTAATAACGCAATTGATAAATAAAAACTTGTTCCGGTTGTGTTGAACGCTGTAATCTACTAACAGATGTTTCCTTGGACTTCCGCCACTTTAGACAGTAGTTTTTCCTTGACGCGCTTAACGCCGCTAACCGTTGATCGAGATTTTATGTTATATTTTTGCATTATCGACCTTATAGACATTCTTTTTCCCAAATCCTGAATTATTTTCAATTTGTCGGTCAAAAGAACGACATACCGTTTCTTTTTTTCATTTAAAAAGTCTGCCAATTTTAGGAGCCATTTTTATAAATAAGTTTCGTTCTGATTGTTTCTTCAAATCAATGTGTCATGAACTATGCAGTGCTACCAACATAAAACAATACGTCAAATTAGAATTTACCGTTTAAATTTGGTCGGGATTTTGCCAAATCGCACCAAGTATTAACAAAAATCATCGGTTTTGTTAAACATGTTCAAGCACATCGTTTTATTTGGGGTTAGATAGAGCGAGTGTATGTTTAGATAATGTGTTTAAAAGGTTTAAATGCTGGTAGCCTTGCTTTAAAACGCCGTTGAGGTTTCTGTTTTGGCGCACCGGTTTAAACGGCGGCGTCAACTGCGTGTTGGCTCTCAGCAACTCTACCAGCATGTTATCCTTAAACTGTACTTGGGCATCCAATTGCTCTATCTAATCCCACCGATAAACAAAAGCATATTTAACTTCCGTAGCCGCACGCCGATGTAAGCCAATGCACCCCAATTTGTGGTCGGCGTCGCAGACGTTTAGCTTCAACTTGTTGACCACCGGGTGATCAATATGGAGATGGAAGGTTCATATGGGACAATCCATAAACAACGTGGTCCCATTTTTTGGTTTCTTAGACCCCCCTCCTCCATGGTGGTTGCATGTCCATACATAATTTTTAAAATTTATATCGAACGAAAGCCCCCGCCCTCTTCGCAACTCCTCCTCAAAATAACCGCGTCGTTTATTGACGGTCCATATGGTCTTCATATAATTGTTCATGGTACTCTTAATATAAATTTTGAAGAAATTTTCTGTACATCAAAAACGTGTACGTTATATCGAGGTAAAAGTGACGCTATATCGAGTGACGCTATATCGAAGTTAACCTGTATATATATTTTTTGCGATTTGTAAAAAACATTGTGCTAAACATATGATTAATACCAAAATAACGTCAACAAAAAAATACATTGCATGTGTAGCTTAAAAAAACGAAGAAATTAAGGGCTCAATGGTGAAAATCGGTTGAAAAATTAGGAAGTTATGCTGAAAATTTGGGAAGTTAGTGTTTCCTAGAAAATTCGTAACAACCAGTCGAAATGATTTCCACGCTTCTTGCTCATCAGGAGCCAAAACTGCGTAGAAATGTTTGTCCTCAATCATTTTTTTACTTGAGGACCAACGAAAACACCTTCCTTAATCTTTGCATCCGACGTGTTTGGGAATACTGATTTCAGATATTCAAATGCAGGTCCATTCTTTTCCAACGCTTTTACAAAATTCTTGAAGAGTCCAAGTTTTATATGTAACGGTGGGAGAATAATTTGATCTTTATCCACGAGAGGAACACATTTCACGTTTTCTTTCCCAAGAGTCAAACTTGTCCTTTTTGGCCAGTCTTTTTGAACGTAATGCTCCTTACGTGCTCGGAGGTCCCATTTACGGAGAAAGCACATGTATTTTGGGTACCCCTGTTGTAACCCAGTCAACATAGCAACAACCTTAAGATCGGAGCAAATCATCCAAGAGTGTTGCTTATAATTTATCAAATTCAGCAGCAGCGCCATTGATTCATACGATTCCTTCATGTTAACAGCATGAGCCAGTGGTATCGAGGGTTTCCTGTTTCCTTGATGCAGTAAAACAGCCTTCAAACTCAGTTTACTGCTGTCGATAAACAAACGCCATTCACTTGGATTGTGATGCTCCCCAAACTCTTCGAACAAACCGTTTACATCTCGGCAAAAACTAGCGTTGTTTTGGTTGGAGAGTATTTAGCGAATTGTTCATCACGATTTCTGTAGTACGAAATTGTCACACCAGGCTCTAATAAATTTCCTTCTTTTAAGCATGATGCAAGCAGTTCAGATTTCTGTTTCGACAATTCCAAATCACGTACCAAATCATTGAGTTCTGCTTGGGAAAATAATGATGGTTTTGTTTCAAATTCCGTGTCGCTTTTTTGGCCGTCCTCGTTAACCAGCTGGGCAGTATCTTCAAATGAAGACTCCCTTTTTCGTTTTGGGCAAATAGGGTACCGGTTTGAATTCGAATGTGGAGTTGTTTTTTCTACGGATTGCACATCAGCTTACTGCACCGACTTATGGCGGCCATGTTGTTGAACTTCGGTGAGGCAGAAATAACAATCCGTAGCATGGCAAAAAGGTTCATTCCAAATAACTGGCTTATCAAAGGACAAATAGCGGCTTTACAGTGACAGAAATGAGAGTATATAACAAATTTGAATGGGTCCAGTGGTAAGCCATACATACCTATAACCTGCTATCCACCTAGCCAGGCATGTTTTGCACGAATTACACAGAACGTCCAGATTCTCCGGACAAATTTCAAAATAAAAACGGAACGCAGATTGAAGAGAAGCAGTGAATTTAACCGGTGTCGTAAACATGTAGACGCCACAGGCATAACAAAACTTTTGTGGATCGTTTTTGCATTTAAATTCCCGTTTTGCAGCGCACATTTTTCTCACTCCGATAATTATAACTGAACAACGAACTGTCACAATTTGTTTTGTTTTGAAGGGTTACCAATAGCTATTAAAATTAGGTGCCAGAATCGAGGGGTACGCCACTTTGCGATTGCACATTGGATCGCTGCAAATCCTTATCAAGTTCACAAAAAAAAACCATCGCTCCCACTATCGCCATTAATCGCAACAGTATTATGAATCGCAAAATTCATCGCGTAATCGCGTGTCATCGTCTGCTCGAACCGCGAGCAGTGATATTGATGTCTGACATGATATTTATATTCGAGCTACCCTTTTCTTTCCTGGCAACAGTGTCCAAATTTATTTTGATTATTTCGAGCAAGTGAATCCAAGCAAACCTGCTGCCGAAACAAAATCAATAGTTTTGTTTATGTTTGTCTCGGTGCTAGTGGCTGCAGACCGAATAAATGGCTGCGAAATATGGCTCGAAACGGCTCAGTGTCCTCATCATCATTTGATGACGGATTGTTGGTGCTGGTATTTGCGAGAGTTATAACTGTATCCTCCTGGCTATCCTCCAAAGCTTCATATGTCCTCATAAAGTGCTCCATACGTAGACATTTCGGTCAACGGCTCTAATTTAAGAGTAGTTTTTCGTCTTTTTGTTGCAGGTTTCAGGCATTTTATCTGGTGCGATTTAACGTGAGCAACAAAGTTGAATATTTTCCAACTTCCACTTTTCTTCGTATTCCACACTACTTGAGATTCCCATAAAGGGCAAGTCGACATGAAGTTTTCATAAGGGCCAATGTTGCAAACGTAAACAATGGCTTCTTCCACAATTTTCTTGAAAATGCAAATTCACTCAAGTAAACTACCACTTCTATTGTAAAGGGGAACTCTTCTTCTGTACAATCGTCGTAGTAATTTACTATGATTAAGTTAGCATTCTCAAGAAATTTGCGGGAGAAGCTAACGTTTGCAAAACTCCATGTCGAAGTAATTATTGTTCGATTATTGTGAGGCTCAAAATTAACGCGTATCTCTTGTAACTGTAGTCGTAGATTGTTGTATTCTTCAGTTCCGTCGTTTCTGTAGAATTTTATGTGACTAAAATAAGAATTAGATATGCGTAGTAAAAAAGAGTTACAATTCTAAAAACGTTCTGTTCTAGCCACATTTATATTTGGAAGCGAGTATTTCTGGTAGATTCTCGTTGTCAAATTTTTCGAGCAGTTCCATTCAGTCAGCGATAATTTTTATACTGATCGCATCGTCATCGCGATTGATCGTGCTAATCGCAAAAAATGTTTTCAGCACAAAGAAAATAGTCATCATCGTGGAAATTTTCATGTCAGGGAAGCTTTATTCTTCGCTTATAGTGAGAGTTGCACCCCCCTCGGCCAGAATATCTTACCAAACAGAGGGAGAGAGAGAGAGAGAGAGAGAGAGAGAGAGAGAGAGAGTGAGAAAGAGAGAGATAGAGTGAGAGAGGGAGATGGGCGTATTTCTTCCGAATTTCTGTTTTTCCTAAAATCAGCATAACTTCCTCATTTTTCAACCGATTTTCACCATTGAGCCCTAATTTTCTTCGTTTTTTTTCTTTGGCTTTTTAATACTTTTTTTGTTGACGTTATTTTGGTATTAATCTTATGTTTTGCACAATTTTTTTACAAATCTCCAAAAAAAATCGCTAAAAATTATATATATACTTATAAATAGCGTGGAAACTATTACTCCTACAATATTGCAATGTAGAGAAGATCAGTGTTAAATTTAATTCTGCTTCATTTGATGACAAAATATTTGAAATTGGATCACACGCGTTGGAGATATTCCATTTTAAGTAAATGTGTTTTTGTTCATTTATAAAAAAAAAAACAACTTTTATCCACATCTCGAAAACTGTTCTAGGGAAACTGCCCCCATATTAATCTCATTGTTCCTATATTCATCCTACGATGAATCAAATAATTGGGCAGTCTTCATGTCATTTGCAGGAGACTGCAGAAAAGTTTGGACATTTTCTCTTCTTATTTACAGAAATGGAAGATTTCTCCCAACGCTTCCAAAACTCAACTAATAATATTCCCACATAAACCTAGAGCTTCTTTTTTGAAACCTAGTAGTAGTCACATCGTTACTATGAGCGGTGTTCCAATTTCCTGGTCAAGCGAAGTGAAATACCTTGGTCTATTACTTGATCAAAAATTAAATTTTAAAAATCACATTGAAGGCATTCAAGCCAAATGTAATAAATATATAAAATGTTTATATCCTCTTATAAACAGAAAATCCAAACTATGTCTGAAGAACAAACTACTAATATTTAAACAAATTTTTAGACCGGCCATGCTTTATGCTGTTCCAATATGGTCTAGTTGTTGTGCTACCAGGAAAAAAATACTTCAAAGGATTCAGAACAAAGTTCTGAAGATGATTTTGAAGCTGCCTTCTTGGTACAGTACTAACGAAGTACATAGAATTTCGAATGTTGAGACTTTAGAACAAATGTCCAACAAAATAATTAATAATTTCAGACAAAAATCGTTGCAATCTTCTATTGCAATGATTAATTCCCTTTATGCTTAGTTAAGATTAATTTTAGTTTGTTTTTAGTTTTAAGATTATTATTGTTATATATATTTACTGACACGCAGGAATAAAAACCTGTTTAAAATACTGAACTGCTAAGGCATGAACAATGTAAACAAAATTAGATACATATTTTAACAATTAAGGTTGATACGTTACGGTAGTAGCTGGAGCACCTAGATTAACATGAAATGTAAATATGAATAAATTTGGAACAAATAAAGAGTTAAAAAAAAATAAAATAAAATTGGGCAGTTGAAGGATCGATTTCGTTTTCTAATAATGTTTGCTTACGTTAAATGACTACAACAAACATTACTAACTAAAGGGCGAACACGAAATTATTGCGACACATTTAACAGGCATAACTTTTTTACCATTGGGTAAAAATCAACCAAATTTTGCACACTTTCTCATTGATGTGTATTGTTTACATGCTGTCAAACTCGAAGTCGTGTTTTTCGATTCAACGAAAATGGAGGTGAACCAACGCGAGTCGAGAGAACAAATTCTTTCCAAACACCTGGAATTTCCTGACCTGTCGCACCGGCAGTTGGGAAAAATGTTGAACATTCACCATTCAACCGTCTCCAGAGTGTTGAAGCGGTTCCAGGAGCGGTTTACGTTGGACCACGGCAAAGGAGCTGGAAGAAAACCGGGACCGGAGAACAAAAAGACGGAGGGAAAGGTGAAGCGGGTGATTAAAGCAAATCCCAACGTCTCAAGCCGTGATTTGGCTAAAAAGATCGGCATGTCGCAGAGCTACGTCCAGAATTCAAAGAAGAGAGCTGGACTACATACATACAAGGTACAGAACTTCCCAAACCGCGATGAGCGGCAACAATCGACGGCTAAAACTCGGGCACGGAAGCTCTACGAGAAGATGCTGACAAAATATGGCTGCTGTGTGATGGACGACGAAACGTATATAAAAGCCGATTTTAAGCAAATTCCGGGGTTGGAGTTTTTCACCGGCAAGAGCCAGTTCTATGTGGACGACAAATTTAAGAAGAAGAAAATGTCGAAGTTCGCATCCAAATATCTCATTTGGCAGGCCATCTGCTCTTGCGGACTGAGGAGTGAGCCTTTCGTAACAAAGGGCACAGTAAATGGCGAGATCTACAAATCTGAGTGCCTCGAGAAGCGCCTTTTGCCGTTCTTGCAGCAGCACGACGAAGCTCCGCTATTTTGGCCAGATTTGGCATCATGCCACTATTCTAAAAGTGTCCTGGAGTGGTATGAGGCCAATTCTGTCCATTTTGTTCCAAAGGACATGAATCCGCCAAACTGTCCGGAGCTGCGCCCGGTGGAGCAGTACTGGGCAATGATGAAGCGGGAACTTCGGAAGAGCAAGAAGACAGTCAAAGACGAGAAGGACATGTTAAGAAAATGGAAAAAAAAAACTGAGAAACTGGTACCGGACGACACTGTAAAGACTTTGATGGAGGGTATCAAGCGAAAATGCGTTCAATTTTACACTCAAGGCTCCATCGATTAACTTTTCTTTTGATTTTTGAAGTAAATATATGTATAAAACTACCCTAAAATTTTGGTTTGATTCTAAACATTATAAGAAAATTGGCATGACATTTTCGGTGTCGCAATAATTTCGTGTTCGCCCTTTAATTCTTCAACTGCTCAATTGTTTGATTCATCGTAGGATGAATATAGGAACAATGAGATTAATATGGGGGCAGTTCCCCTACTTTAATTTTGTTGAACGGCATTTTTGAATTCGCATACAATTTCACATTAGACACACTAGTCGAATTATAAAGTTCATCACTTTTGATTTATTTTGTAAACTAGTGTAATAGAATGGAAAACGTAAAGGTGATTAAAATATGAATGAAAGAGAAAGTAATCAAAGAGAGTCTCTCAATGTTAGATTCGCCCAAATGAAAAAAGTTCCTCGTAATAACTCTTGAAATTCGAGAAAGATTTTTCATTAGGGCCTAACTGACAAACGTAAACAATGGCTTTTAGCGCGAATTTCTCGTCATTGAAAACTCGCCTAATCAATCCACCACGGTCATTTCAAAGAGGAAGAGTTCACCTATCAGATAGAATGGGAAGCTTGCATGAGTAGCTTTTGTGCCACGAGAAATTTACGGAAGAGGCCATTGTTTACGTTTGTCAGTTAGGCCCTAATGAAAAATATTTTTCGAATTGTTGTAATATTTTGATGCTCAATGGTCCAAATCACAGTGACGTCACACCTCAGATTTGACAGGTACTGGTGCCCTTGTGTTCAGAATTTCGTGTGTGAGAAACAAGGACGGAGAACGCGACGGCTGTTTCTATCTTTTATACTCTCATGGTGAAAAGTGAGGTTAGCTTTTTCTATACATTAGTCTATTTTATTAATTCTAGACAAAATCGTCAAAAGGTCGAAAGTAACAATTGTAAACAATGACTTAAGACGTAAATTTCCGGGAAATGCCAGGTTGCTAACATCTATATCCACTACCGAGCGACCACAGGTAATAACTCCCTGTATCTATTTCTGGTGCTATTTTGTTGGTGTGAGCAAGCAGATCCCAGAAAAATACGCTAGAAGTCATTGTTTACAAATGTTACTTTCGACTATTTTGTCTAGAATTGTTCATCGGCCCTGTAGAGCGAAATTTTAGTCAGTTTCATTACTGAGTCCTCAATTTTAGAGTTAACAACATGGTTATCTCTAATTCGGGCTTATCGGACAAAAAGTTTAGTGAAAACTAATTTTAAATTTTGGCCAAGTAATAATCATGCAACGAACATTGTCCCATTAATCTCCAATAAACATCAGTCTAGTTTCTTCTCCACTTACCTCTGCTTCTGCTTCTTCCTCGACAAGTATATGCGCCTCGAAAGTTTCGATTTCCTCATTCACTCCGACACTGTCTATCGAGATCTCACTTACATGTTCATGTTCCAAATTCTCTTCGGAAATGCCGGTAACAGCTTCCATCGCTCTCTTAATTCTTTGTTGATGTTGAAGACGAATTAAAAGTATTGTGTTTGGACTACCTCAAATTTTTATCGTCACCGGCTACACAGTGTATTTACAACAACCGCTTCTGAAGGGCTGAAAATGATAAAAAGTGAAGTTTGTTGGCGTCGCGTCATCTTTCGCTCATTTTGACGTTTAGCGAGAACTTTTATTCTGAGTAAACAAGCTGCCCTAACAGTGTCGCCATGCATCACGATGAATCACTTTGTGAGATGTCTGATAACTACATCCCTCCTCGATTATCCCTTCAAAAATTTATGTATTTTCAGTCCTCCGAGACCCTTTGAATTTATTCATTGTTAAACTCCTCCAAAATCAGGGGTGACATTGAGCAGCTCGAAACGAAGGACTTTTTGTACGAATGCTTGTGAGAAAAAGTTCTTCGTTTCGAGATCCACAATGCGACCCCAGAATTGTATGCATCGGTCGTCATGCTGATAGGACACGTACAATAATTGTACGATAGTTAAATTATTTAACTATTCGGATATTTTGAAACAAATATCTGACAACCCTGCACTGTGATTGAAGTCGATCGAGTGGCAGCACCCAGGAGCCTTTTTCATGTGAAGAAAAGCGAGTAGATTCACATGAAAAAGAAATGCAAAAAGGCATTTTCCCCATAAACAATGGAATCTGAATCTACAGCAGCGATAAAAAATGAAAAAGTGGAAGACCAAACCGACAGCAGCGTCGAGCCGGTGGACGTTGAGGCCCAGGTTAGTATTTTGGTATGAATTTCCAATCGCGAAAAAAAAAGTTTGGCTGACGTCAATGATGCACTGCTGATTATGTTCATTGTAAGCCTTCAGCTTGTTCAAAGATTGAGAGGATACCGCAAAAAATATAACAACAGCACAACAGTATCAGTTGGTAGATTAGGAAACGTCAAAAAGTACTTTGTCAAAGTGGGATTGGAAACCCACGCCTTCAGAGAAGACTACGACCTGAACTTGTAGCGTCTTAGACCGCTCGGCCATTCTGACTCGTTGGGTGGCCGCGGTCTGAGAACCCATTTTCATCATTCAACTGTAATCCAATGCTGATTGTTCTAATTCCCAGCCATCGCCCCCGCCGATGCTGCCGGCCCACGGTCTACAGTCCATGTT
The DNA here is from genome assembly GCA_024533555.2 of Aedes koreicus. Lineage (NCBI taxonomy): Eukaryota > Metazoa > Arthropoda > Insecta > Diptera > Culicidae > Aedes > Aedes koreicus. Next base: position 49,116 of record JAHHFK020003298.1, read on the forward strand.
CGATACGATCGACTATCTGATCGTACAGGATGGATATCAGTGTGCCGCCTGTCCGGGAGAGAAGCGGCGAGCCTATCAGAATATGCCGGCTTTGCGGCGACACATGGTGAAGCACGTCAACGGAGGGCGCGCTTGTGGTGGGAAATCGGAAATCCGTTGCAACCACTGTAATCGCACCTTTGAACGGGTTGATTTGCTAAGGAAACACTTGTTGGAAGCGCTGAACAAGGAGTACGGCGGTACGAACGATGGCGAAGGCGATGAGGATGACGAGGGAGCTGCTGGACCACCGGTGATCTACATAGTCAAAGATGGATGCTTGACTTGCTCGGTTTGCGATGCGGAGTTCGGCGCGGTGACCCGGTGGAATAAGGAAAAGTTCAAGAAGCACGTTGGGATGCTGCACTGGAAGAATCCGGCCTACAAGTGCGACGAGTGTGGGAAGATGTTTCACCAAGCGGACAGTTTGGAGAAGCACATGATGCGACACGCTGAATCGCTAGAAGTGGGATGGATGGGTGAGTTGTTGGGTTTCGTAAATTGTTTCACTTATCAAGACTTGTACGAGTATTTTAGGATCGCAACCGTCGACTTCCAGTGGAAATACGACGGAACTGCAGGACCCTATAGACTCAAAGGTTCCAATTGAAGATTTGCAAGACCCAATGGATTTGTTGCAAACGAATGAAATGCCCCTACCCGAGGTGCAGATTAAGGAAGAGCCACATGAAGAGGAAAGAAGCGATGAATCCAACTCCAGCAGTTCCAGTTCATCTTCGTGTAGTTCTTCTTCGTCTTCAAGTTCCGACTCCGACTCGGAGTATGAACGAACCAAACGTAAGAGGAAGTGTACATTGAAATCCCAAACTAAGAAACAGGCTAAAAGTTCTTGCCGTAAAATCCCTGGCGATGCTGACGGTTCCATAATTCTTGCCTGTAACCTATGCGATGAAGGATTTCTTGTTCAGGAGCTTCTGGATCGTCATATGGTCCAGAAGCACGATGATCGAGATCGGCCATTTCGATGCACTGATTGTGGCAAAACCTACATGACCAATGGAAACCTTCAGGAGCATATCAGAATGGTCCATTCGGGTATTAAGTTCCCTTGCAAAGTGTGCGGAATCGAACTGTCCACAAAGAGTTCCTGGAAGCGTCACATGAAAGGTCATACGGAGGAAGGTTTCAGCTGTGAAATATGCAAGGAAAAGTTCTCCTCGCATTCGGTTTTGGCCAAACATAAACGAAGAGTCCACGAAAAAGTTGCCAAAAACTTTATCTGCCTGGAATGCGGCAGTACATACGACAGTAATGCCGCGTTACGGGAGCACAGAATATCCCACACGAATGAGCGTCGCTGGGAATGTGAGCAGTGTGGCATGAAGTTCAAACGAAATCACAATCTAATGAACCACAGAAAGACGCATCTGGTGGAGAAGCCTGTGGTGACATTCAAGTGCCAGGAGTGCGATGAGGAGTTTCCGACAAAAGGTGCTCTAACGGCACATCGACCGGTGCATGGCAAGGTCTGTTGTCGAATCTGTAAACGAACCTTTGATTCACAGAGTGAACTGATGCAGCACCGCAAAGATGACCATCAGCTATTCAAACTGCCCGGAATCGAATGTCGGACGTGCTATTTGCGATTTCCGAATTCCGACGAACTACTTCAGCATCGTAGGGCAACTCATCCAGACGATAACTCGATGCAATGTAACATTTGTAATGCATCTTTTGCAACTCCAGCAGCGCTGAGAAACCATCAGCGGGGTCACCAGAGAGTAACCCTGTACAATTGCCCCAACTGCACGGAAACGTTCAATTCACAACTGCTGCTCGACACGCACCTAAAGAGTGTCCACTCGGATGCAAAGAACCACGTGTGCGATCTGTGTGGCAAAGGATTCCCGACTCGGAAGCAACTGGCGTCGCACCTAATGAGACACCGTAGACCCCAAAAGCAGCACCATTCCAACTTACCTGGACACTACATCTGTGACATCTGCGGGAAGGAGTTCAACTTCCGAATCACCCTCAAGCGCCACGTGTTCAATATCCACACCAACGAGAGCAAGTTCCAGTGTACGGAGTGCGATAAAGTACTGGTTTCCGCAGAGGGATTAAAACTGCATTTGCGAAGTCATTCGGAGGATCAGATGGTGGTGTGCGACCTGTGCGGTCACAGCTTCACGCAAGCCTACCGACTGCGGGTGCATATGGCTCGACACGAGCGCGAAGGAAACGTCTACCGGTGTCACATCTGCAACCGCGTGTGCCGCGATCCGAAGAAACTTGAACTGCACATTAAATCACACACCGGGGAAACGGAACACAGTTGTGCTCCTTGTCAGCGTCACTTCGCCACCAATCGCCACTATCGATTACACATGAAACGAATGCACGAGTCGGAAGCCAACTGTCCGATTTGCGACAAGCTGTTCCCCACGGAGGCAAAGATGAAGAGTCACATTCGAATTCACGACAATCCGCACATGTTTGAGTGTCCCAAGTGCTACACTTGCATAAAGGACAAGAAACACCTGGACCGGCATCTGCGACAGCACAAGAACGATGGCATCCGGTTTCCGTGCCGCTACTGCCCGCAGAAGTTTGTAATGATGAAAACGCTTCGGTTCCACATGTCAAAGATGCACAAGGATGAGCAGAAGGTACTGGCCGGGCACGAGATGCTAGTGGACGAAGAAGGACCCGCTGCCATGGGCGAATGCGATTCGGAGGAAGGCCTAATGGTCGACCAGCGGGAGGACGAGGTTAGTGTGGGTTAAATATCGTATAACGCTATGGTAATATGTAGTACGGTAATTGTAAAATCGATTGTGTAGTATACGGAAGCGTTTAAGGGGTTATTTTTCTTCGAAAATTCCTTGCAGTATGAGAATAATGATTTTGCCGTTCTACACTTTCACTCCAACGTCTACGAACCGAGCCAAGCGACATCTATCTTCATGGGCTGGCAGATTTTTGTAGGCCTCTTTTGAGCGATTACAATTTTCTCGTGGCCTGACATTTAGAACATAGGACATGAAGATGTTTGAAAGGGACACCGTCTTCGTGTCACGGCCTAATGGACTTCGAGGATGACGAATTGACGTATTGGTACAGTAGTCTTTCCCATATTGTTTAATGTGGTGGATGTAGTTGATGAGGAACAAGCATGATGTTGAAAACAAATATGTGTTGGAATTCGAGTTTTAATGCATCATAATGTTATTTATTGAGAAAATATTTCCTACACATATTTCGAGTCAACTCCAATTACCGTGAGGAAAGAAGAAAATAACATCACAGCAAACAGGAAATAAAGCTACGTCAGTTTGTATCGCCATTCAAGTGACGAATTTTGAAGGTAACGGACAAGCAGATACATCGTATGAAGAGAAAGCAATATCGCCGGTTCATGTAGCCATGACCGAGGCTGGACATCTCGGTCCGGTCACGACAATATTGAAATGTAAAGGGAAAGAAACACTAAAAGGACCAATTATGCAGCCAAATAAAAACGTGCGATAACTCTACAAAGCGTCACAGACGAGAGAGAGAAAGGGTTACCGGCCGTGAAGCTACGTGACGCTCGCTAAGCTTCGTCGTATTGGCCGTCTCGAAGGAACTTCAATCGTCTACAGCAGACGAAAAGTTTAAAGAGACATTATTACAAGAAACCAAAAACCTCTTAGCGCGCTTCTTCAAACGAATGACGTCCACAGGACTTTTGGACAGTCTAATCCACCAAGTCACGAAACCTCTGTGGCTGGATCAACGAAACTCCTGTTCCTCGGTAGGCAGCCTGTGGCCGATTCTGCTGCCTAGGAACACGCGAGCTAGTCAGCGCTCAGCGATTCACTGATTTAACTCAAGATGCCTTTAGCCGGAGGAAATTCCGGAGTTCAACAAGGCGGCGGAAACAAGAGTTGAACTGAACCATGCAGCGTTCGAGTTGCAATGGGCTCCGGGGCAATGCCGATGATTGAAAAGTTAAAGGGCCGTGAATATTAGTATGGCTGTGAATTCGCAATGCCGGAAAACTTCGAACAAATGCTCGAATTGAGTACCCAGTCTAGATTCTTACGAATCTATATTAACTATATGTCATCTGATATTAGTCTTCCATGTTATAATTCTCCTAGTGTTCGCTTCACTTATCACAGTTCCTCCATTGACTATGATCTCTCCATGAACCGGGCTATTCAAGGAGTTCCAGATCAACTTCGACTTATTTTAATTCCCCATATTTTTATTCGACTTATTTTAATTCCCCATATTTTTATTAAAAAGTACCAACATGTCAATTGCAATAGAAGAATTTTCACTGATGGGTCGCGCATTGATGAATCCACTGGTTTCGGTGTTTACAATGAATACTCATCTGCCTTCCGGAAACTTCAGGAACCTTGTTCCGTATATGTTGCTGAGCTGGCAGCAATCAATTTCGCATTGGGGATAATTTCCGACATGCCCATAGACCATTATTTCATCTTCTCGGATAGTCTCCGCTCTATTGAGGCCCTCCGGTCGATGAAAACAGTAAGGCACTCATCTTACTTTCTTTCAAAAATAAGGGAAATATGTGCGTTGGTCGAAAGATCATTTAGAATTACCTTTGCATGGGTCCCCTCACATTGCTCAATTCCAGGCAATGAGAAGGCGGACTCTCAAGCAAAGGTGGGCGCAAAAGAAGGCGAGATTTTTGAAAGAAGAATTTCACATGATGAATTTTTCCCATCAGTACGTCAGAGTTCTCTTCAAAGTTGGCAAAACGATTGGACAAGTAATTCTCTTGGGCGGTGGTTACATTCCATTATTCCAAATGTTTCGTCGAGATCGTGGTTCAAAGGTCTGGATGTAAGTCGCGGTTTCATTCGTGTGATGTCAAGACGTATGTCCAACCACTACTCGCTAGACGCACATTTCTACAGAATTAACCTCGTCGATAGCAACATATGTAGGTGCGGAACTGGTTATGATGACCTCTATCACGCAGTTTGGTATTGCCCGGATAATGATGCCTCCAGAGCACGACTATTGAATACCCTAGTGGCCCGAGGTAGACAACCCTTCCGCGAGGTAAGAGATGTTTTGGGAATGCGTGATCTCCCCTACATGCAAGCGATCTACGAATTCCTTTGTTTGTCTGATCTAAGAGTGTAATGTCATCATCCCCTCCCCTCCGGTCTAGTAAATTCCCTGCCATTGTGTCCCAATTATATTATCCTTTTGTTTCCGTGCTACTTGTACCTGCCCAGCAAGCAGTGGTCAACCATCTGCGGCTTAGTTCCTGAAAGGGACTACAGGGACCAAGGATTTGGTAGATGTCGCAACCATGAGCAGCAAATAATAACTTCAATAAGTTACCTGCCTAGCTCCTTCCAAACGATAATGTGACCCATTAACCTCGAGCCAGCCACGAGTAATTGGCACCCCATTTTACTAAAATTGAAAAACTATACATTCTAAATAACAATATTGAATATCGGCTCCGTAAAGTGTTACACACGCTTGAGCCTAACAAATAAACGAACGAATTAAAAAAAAATCGGCGCCAGCAAACATCGAACAGCTTGTTTTGTCCGAAAACGGTGCGATGTAAAAGAAGCAGAAGAAAATCTGCGCGCCAAGTTGATCTAGGATGGACGTTGAATTTTGATCAGCAGAATAGGACAGTTTACATTGTTATAAGACGAATAGCAAAAACATGTTGCAGTAAAAGGGCAATCTTATTAGAGCGCATAGATATTCGGGGTCCAAGGGGTGTCTCACATGAATTGGATCAAATTTATTTGTTCAAATCATTTCCAATATTTGAAAGAAACTGAATGAACTGAATCAATTTCAATATTTGAAAGCAAGAAATCTTCAGAAAACCCACAAATACCCAAAGAGTCATCCCTTGAACTTCAAACCACTCTTTTCAGCATAACATGGCCATCTTCCACCACATGATTCACCGGGTGTTGACCCTTCTTCTCAATGAAACCGGAAAAAACCAAAGAATTTGCATATATCCTCGAAACTGTCAACAAAAAGGAAGAACATCTTTATAGAAAATTGCAAACAACCCTCTCCGATTCACCTAAACCCTTGAAACGTGTATCCATTGGATTGGACTTAGTTTTCTCTAGTAGGCACAATCAATTGACATCGTTGTTCGGCTCCACAAAAGATTCAGCAGATGTATTAGGCAAAGCAGGGGTATACAAATTCATGTGTTAACACTGCAGTAAATAATATGTAGCTCAAACACAGAGAACATTGGCAACAAGGTTAAAAAAAACATCTAGTGAAGGTGACTAGGGCCGTCAAACAGAATGACAAAGGACTTTCACATAACTTCAAGTCGATAGTTGCAGAACACATCTTCGCGGAGAATCAAGACATAACGACAAATGGCATTACAATCTTACGGACTACTTCTACACCCTGGAAATTAGACGTCGCAGAAAGCTTAGAAATCAACAAACAACAGAATATAAATTTTCTTAAACAAACACCAAAGGAACGAGTACACATGACTGTTTAACCTACTACCTAGACGACAACAATGACGACGCAGCAGAGCACCCGCTGCTACAGAATAACTAGGGAAACGGCTAGGTAGATATTAAATATATTTTTTGTATTTGACACAGGATAGGTTAGGCAAAAAATTTAGCTTTAGGTACAAGTGTTTATATACGGCAAGTGCCGAAGGTTCTCTTTCAGTCGAGTATTAGTACAGGAGGTATCTGTCAAGATAAGCATTAAAGGTAGTTGGAAATAAATGGAAATTACTAATCTCTTCTCATTTTCTTGTTAACTGAATCAATTTAAATTCGCTTTCAAATCGAAATGATTTGGGCTGCTGTTGAATTTAGCAACTGTTCCGTCTCACGTCGGAAGCGTCACTGGCAAACGCATGAAAACTCACGCCGCTAGCCAGCCAGAAAATACATCACAGTCGGCGTGCAGCAGAACTTCCAAACAACCACATCACCAACCAACCACCATATCACCAAACAACTTTCACATCACAGCACACGGAGCGCTGCATCTTCTTCTTTTTTCAAGTTGGATTCCTCTATTGTATCGATAGAAGTAGAGAAATAAAAGAATTGTTTAGTGTAGCCGGCAGTTTCCATCATCCCCGATCGTCGTTCGTCTGTGGCTCGGAACATTCTTTTCAGAGCTCAAAGAGTTGGTTTAGATTGACGTTTGCTTCCTCCGCCCGCTTCTGCCGAATACAGTCCACTCCGCCAGTGCGAACATTTTCTGGTCCATCCTGAACCGGATCACGAGCCAATCCCAAGAAGCTTTCGCCGTGAAAGCTTGCCTCAAGCCGGCTCCGCCAAGTGAAGCCGATATCATCGTTCCTGTTTAGTGAAAACTGACGTGCTACGCCAAACAAAACTGCTCTGCTCCTGCTGCTATGGTTACGCCTCGAGCGTGAAGTTTCAAGAAAATACGCAATTTAAAAAAAGACAAAACAAAAGTGCGCGTGTGTGAACAATTTTGCGAAAAAAAAGACGCGTAGTGAATAATTAGTGAAAATGAAGGTGCATCATTCGCCACCCCGCGACAACCGGCATAAAAGCGTTGTCGGCGAGCAACAACAAAACAGTGATAACGAGCAGCAAGAAATCGTGCGCCAAGCAACTCCACCGCATAGTTCTCTATCCTTCCACGGATTTGGTGACAGTGTAGCCCCATTGGATACCGTAACCATCAAACAGCTGCAGGGATTGTACTGCCAACGGACTCAAGCAAAAAACAAGGTAGTCCGGATCCAACGAACACTCATCAACAACGAGTCGTTTGGATTGGCACAACTGAACGTCCTCTCAAAGAGCCTGTCCGCTACGTATGCAGAATATAGCGGAATTCACAACAAGGTGATGGCACTGGTGCCAGACGAAGCCATTGACGACCAGGAGGAGGAATATGCGAGCTTCGAGGACATTTTCTACACCGTATCGAATGCAGTTGAAGAGCTGCTGTTAGAGGCAAAAAATAACGCAGCACCGCAGCCTGGTCCGAGCGTCACACCAACGGTGATCATCCAACAGCAGCCACTCAGAGCACCGATTCCAACGTTCGATGGTAACTATTCTGGGTGGCCAAAATTCAAAGCCATCTTCCAAGAGCTGATGGCACATTCAGGGGATACAGACGCCATTAAACTGTACCACCTCCATAAGGCGCTCCTCGGAAATGCATCCGGTGTGTTGGATAGGGACGGAAACTACCAACAAGCTTGGACCATCTTGGAGGATCGCTACGAAAACAAGCGCCTGCTTGTAGAAACCCACATCCTTGGTCTGTTTTCGCTCCAAGAGATGTCATCGGAGTCTCATAAGGAGCTGAGAGCTCTGCTTACCGAAGCTACTCACCATGTCGAGAGCCTGAAGTTCCTCGATCAGCAGATCACTGGTGTATCGGAGCACATGGTAGTATACCAGATTGTCGCTGCACTCGACAAATCAACCCACAAATCCTGGGAAGGAACCCAGAGGAAAGGATAGCTTCCGAAATATGACTCAACCATCGCTTTTCTGAAATCGAGGTGCCAAATCCTCGAGAATTGTGAGACGGCATTTCCAGCTAAACCATCAAAACTGAAGCAAGACATTCCACCATTGAAGACTCATCCGCAGAAGAGCCATGCAGCATCAACCAACCCATCCCAACCATCGAGCGTTTGTGAAATTTGTGGCGGTTCCCATCGCAACGTCGAGTGCTCGGTTTTGTCCAAACTCACCCTCGCCCAGAGAATTGATAAGATCAAAGCTGCTGGAATTTGCTTCAACTGCCTGCGCAAAGGACACCGATACAATCAATGCCCTTCAGATAAGACGTGCCTCAAGTGTCAACGCCATTGCTTCATGAGGATGGAGCAGCCAGCCGAGTAACCTCATCGAACGTTTCTCTCCCTGCAGAGACGATGGCAAGCCCGCCATTGGTTCCTTCCGTGCCGAGTCAACCGACTGCGGTGCAAAGGTTCAACCCCTTGGACCAACCAGTGTCCACAATCTGTTCGTCGAATTTAGTCCAATCCACGAAGACGGTGTTGCTACTGACTGCAGTGGTGCAGGTCTTCAACAAACAAAATCAGCCACACCCGTGCCGAGTTCTATTAGATAATGGGTCCCAAGTTAACTTCATGACGGAAAAGATGGCCAACCGCCTTGGTGTCATAAAGAAAGCAGCCAATGCTCCAATCGTTGGCATCAACGCCCTGCGATCCCTAGCCCGTGAAAAGGTGGTCGTCAAATTTCGTTCCCGTGTGTCCAGTTTCCACGCAAGCTTCGAGTGTCTGATTACTCCAAAAGTGACCGGTATGATTCCAAAATCCCAGATCGACATCTCCAACTGGACTATCCCCAAAGAGGTAACACTAGCTGATCCCATGTTCCACACGCCCGATAAAGTGTATATGCTGATCGGTGGCGAGCTCTTTTTCGACATCCTGAAACCCGGTAAATTGAGCCTAGCCGAAGGCCTTCCACAGTTGCGAGATACCCACTTGGGGCTGTGTCATCATCGACCCGCCCGTGTCGAATGTTTCGCTCCAATACTCCCACGCATCCGTTGAAGAAATCGAGACAAGAATGCACCAGTTCTGGCAGATTGAGGAAGTGCCAGACGTTCCCAATCTGTCGACCGAAGAATCAGCATGCGAAGCCCAATTCCTTTCTACATACCTGCGAGACGGAACTGGACGCTTCATTGTGAAACTACCGTTCACGAATAATCTTTCGCAATTGGATAACTGCCGCCCCCTAGCGCTGAAGAGGTTCCTGATATTAGAGAAGCGACTGGTTCGTGATCTTGAACTGCAGGCACAGTACGTGAACTTTATCCAAGAATACGAGGCCCTCGGCCATTGCCATGAGATCAACGAATCCGAAAATCCAAACCCACAAGAAGCCTATATCCGGTCTCAAAGTATCCCAGCAGATATCGTATCCCCTGGCCAACTCGCCGAATCCTTGATGAACAACAGCCTTTGGTGCAATGGGCCCGAATTCCTCCAGAGAATAGACTACGACGTAGATACCCCCGACGAAGTTTCTGACGATGCGCTTCCGGAACTTAAATCCCTAGTGGCTGCAACCGATGTTACTATGGACCTTATATCGTTTCTTTACAAGTTCAGCAACTTCCGCAAGGTGCAATGAGTCGTGGGTTATATACGATGCGTTTAGTGGCCAACTGCCGACAAAATAAATCCGATTTCTCGAACTTGTGAGCAAATTTGCCCTCATTTGAATGTCCAATGTCAAACTACGCCGTTTAGACAACTGAAATTTCATCATGCATGCATTTGTGCAGCAAGTACATTTCATCGACGATTTTTATCAAGCGAACAAGTATACATGAAAACCTGCAAGAGAATCGGAAACCTTCCACCGATTTACCACGACGGACTGCTTCGAGTAGGTGGTCGGTTGGACAGCTCGCAGTTACCCTTCGAGAGCCGTCATCCAATCATCCTGCCGGATAAGGATCCGGTAGTACGACTGTTAATTCAACAGATGCACGTTGAGCTTCTCCACGTTGGGCAAACGGGCCTGATAAATGCCATGAGATAACAGTACTGGCTGCTGAACGCTCGATCCACCATCCGGCTAATCACACATCGCTGCGTGAGAAGCTTCCGGGCCAACCCAACAACCCCCAACCAACTGATGGGAAACCTGCCAGTATCCAGAGTAGTACCGTCACCCCCATTTGCCGTAACCGGTGTGAAATACGCTGGTCCTTTCTGGACCAAGCAAGGAACACGCCGACCAACTCTGGTGAAATCGTACGTGGCCGTGTATGTTTGCATGGCAACCAAAACCGTCCACTTGGAGAGCGTATCCGATTTGAGCACCGATGCCTTTATGGCATCCCTTCGACGTTTTATCGCACGCCGTGGAATGGTCCACGAAATCCATTCGGATAACGCTACAAATTTTCATGGTGCTAACCACGAATTGAATCACCTTTACCAGCAATGTCGTAACCAGCAAGCCGTGCAGACCATCGCATCGTTCTGCCACAACCATGAGATCAAGTGGCATTTCGTCCCACCAGAAGAACCTGAGTTTGGTGGCTGGTGGGAGGTGGCCTTGAAGTCGGCCAAAAACCCATCTCAAACGTGTCTTCGGCAAAACCAGGCTGACCTTCGAGAAACTCTGTACGATCCTGGCCGAAATCGAAGCCGTTCTCAACTCTCGTCTTTTGTACGCTGTTTCCAACGACCCGGCGGACCCGCTGGTGATAACTCCGGCACACTATTTGATCGGACGACCGCTTACTGCCCCATCCCTGGAGAATGTCAAGGCGTATCGTTTGACAAGGTGGCAAACGTATCATGGCCGTCTATCCTGAAGCCGACGGTCTGGTCCGAGCAGTTGATGTCATCGCTGATGGCACCACGTATAAACGGCCAATTAACAAAGTGTCCATTCTACCCATCGAAGATAATGTTGAACCACCTGGTAATTGTTGAGTTACCTCAACCGGGGGATTATGTTCCGTCTCACGCCGGAAGCGTCACTGGCAAACGCATGAAAACCGACGCCGCTAGCCAGCCAGAAAATACATCACCGTCGGCGTGCAGCAGAACTTCCAAACAACCACATCACCTAGCAACCACCATATCACCAAACAACTTTCACATCACAGCACACGGAGCGCTGCATCTACTTAAGCGGCATGTAGTAGCTTGCAATTAATTGAGGGACGAATGACCAATTGGTTAAACTCCCTCCCAAAACAAAACAACAACTTGCAATTAATTAGTTACTTTCCGACCGCGCACCCATCAGCAGCAGAAGCAAAAGCAATTGTATCGATAGAAGTAGAGAAATGAAAGAATTGTTTAGTGAAGTCGGCAGTTTCCGTCATCCCCGATCGTCGTTCGTCTGTGGCTCGGAACATTTTTTTTTCTTTGTGGTGTCCGTTTGAACGGCTAAGTTCGCTCATGGTCCATCTCGCCATTGATGTTGTCGTTTTTCACGATTATTGGATGTTGGATGGTCGGTTCAGATTAGATTATGATTTTAATTTCTTTGATGAATGTAACTAGGTATTTGCTTCCGGTCCATTTCGTTGCTCTCCTTGAGAATCATGGTTAGTGGTTTGCAGTATTCGAGCTCGGTGTATTCTGATCTGAAGCTGTTCTATTTCGGGCAAAAGTAGGGAAGGTGTTGAAGGTCCTCAGTTTCGTCGCACAAATCGCAGTGGGCGTTATTTTCCCAGCCCCACTTGTATCTTCGCTCCTTGTTTTTCCTCCGTGTTTTAGTTTTTCCTCCGTGTTCAAATCCAAGCCGTGAAACCAAATTTTTTCACCCGGAGTTTCCATGAATTGTCGATGCCATGTGCCCTTCTCTTCGGATGTAATTTTATATGCTGTTATCCAGGAATCCCAGATTTCAGCTTTCGCCAGTAGGAACGCGTCGTGTAGTGTAAGTGAGTTGAAAGTTGTTTGGGGTCCTTCAGTAGCTCGAACTGCTTCAACATCCGCCTTCTCGTTCCCCGGGATCTCTTGGTGACTGGGAACCCATTGCAGTTTGATTCTGTGGTGGCTGTGCTTCAATACTTTGGCAATTTCCCAGGCCACAAAGTTTTCGTTCTGCTTGCTCTTGCTTCGGATAGTTTGGCAGGCTGCTTTAGAGTCCGTGAAGATCACTGCTTTGCTATAGTTCCTTTGTTTTATTACCTGGATGGCCGAGAGAATCCCGAGTAGCTCAGCGTTGGTGATGGTGTAATTGGGATTGATCTTCTGGGTCGAAACTTGCTGTTCCGTGTGGTCGTACACCGCCAGTGCTGTCCCGCTTGTGGTTTTGGATGCATCAGTGTAAAGATGATGAAAGTTGTGGTAGTGGAGATTCTTCATCTCCAGAAATGGTTGTTGGCAGAATTGTTTGCTGTAGCTCTCCTTCGCGTTCTGGGATTCGAAGACGTTTTCTTTGATGCAGCGTTCCAGGGTGTAGTCCGAATATTGCCTTCTGTTTAGGAAAACCATTGTGCTGTCTTTTGGGTGCAACTGGCATATGATATGAATATATTTGATTGCCGTCTCTGTCCAATACGAGCCATTTCCCGTGTTAGACCTGATTGCTCGTTCCGTAAAAGGTTGTAGCTGGTTGCTGTGGAAGGTGCTTTTCAGGAGCTCCTTGATGGTGAGCAGCTCTCTTCTAAGATCAAGCGGCATCTGACCGGTCTTCGCGTGGATCACATGGATAGGTGTTGTTCTTAGGAGTCGCATCGCCGCGCGCAAATATGAGTTTTGGACGACTTGTAGTTTCTCTAGGTTAGTTTTGGCCGCGTTCCCGAAAATCTGGGCTCCATACTCCAGACGGCTGCGGATCATGGCATTGCCCACCTTGATCAAAGTGAGCGGGTTAGCACCGTTGTTGCGCTTTCCGAGCATCTTGATTATTTTCAGCTTCGCTGCTGCCTTGTCTCGAATGTGCTCGATGTGCTTCCTGTGGGTGAGCGTTCTATCGACCGTGTACCCCAAGTAACGATGAGTGTTATTGATGTCTACCTTTTCACGTCCTATCGTGATTCTTATTCCGCTGGTGTCCTTCCCAGAGAAAGAGACGGCTGCACACTTCGAAACGTTGATTTTGAGGTCAAGTTGCTCGAGTCCGATTTGTAGCTGGGAGAGATAGTTGTTTGCTTTCTCTGCTGTATTATCTGGGTTGCTACCAGTAACCACCGCTGCAAAGTCGTCAGCGAACTGAACCAGTTCGCACCCGTCTTGCTTGATCTGATGCAGGCACCCAGTGTAGAAATTGAATAGAATCGGTGACAGAGGGCATCCTTCAGGGAGGCCTTCACTGACCACTCTGTGGGCGTCCCCTTCTTTTGTTTTTAGGATCAGGCGTCGATGGCTGAGGTAGGTATGGAGCCATGAAATCAGCTTGTTGGGTATGTTATGTTCAATAGAACTGATACTATCCGAGAAGATGAAGTAATGGTCTATGGGCATGTCGGAAATTACCCCAATGCGAAATTGATTGCTGCCAGCTCAGCAATATATATGGAACAAGGTTCTTGAAGTTTCCGGAAGGTGGATGAGTATTCATAGTAGACACCGAAACCAGTGGATCCATCAATGCGTTCCGTAAGTGAAGGTGACATTTCGTTCAATGCAGATCAATTGTCAAAATTCCGCTTGGTAATATTGAACAAAATTCCGTTACCTCTTTACTTTTAAGTCCATACTGGCCTTAATCGAGCGGAATATTTTTCCGAAGGTAAAAGTGACAGCTCCCATAAGCTTGCGTGGAAACCTTACAAATTCTAATTTTATTTGTCGTTTTTTTTTTCAGGTGGATACTACTGCAGAAATTTCTTTTCGATTCTTTACTTTCCGTTTCAGATAGGTTTGGGATAGAAAAAGACATTTCTTTCGAACACGATACCGACTTTATAATGATAAAAAAAAATCCGAACTCATCAATGAACATTGGACATTCCGAATAGTTGAGCGACAAATCTTCATTATCGATATCTCTGGTTCTGGTCACCCTGAAATTCTAACTTGTTATTATACTCAGAGAAAAACTTATGTTTCTCACACATTGCTCTCCATTAAATTTCTTTCACGTCTCAGTTCTCTCCCTTTGTTTGTAAACATTCCGGTCGGATCCATTCGATTATGCCGAATGAGACATATAACTTTGTACACGAAAAAAGTTGGGACCGTGAATAAATCAATATTGATAATCAATTTTATTGTTGATCAGACAATGTAACAAGTTTGGGAAATTTTAAGCATATAAAGTTATTGAATTTCATGCCAAGAGTCATCAGTCTTCAATTTGTGTAGGCAAGAGCGTGACAAAAGTGCTATTCTTTCAATCGTACGTGCTCTAGGTATGTGACGTGAAATGACGACATTGTGGGAAACGTCATTAGCGCGGGTGTGAAGCGTTGGCAGACGGACGCAGTGCGTGGAAAATAAGCGTCAACAATTTAGTGAGCGAAGCGCAAGAGCGGAAAAATTCTCACCCATCATCATCATCATCATCATCACGCAAAGAGTGAATGGTGACCGCGGGGATGCGAAAGAAGATTAATCGGCCATTTTCCCCATCAACAACATTCTGCAGCATCAATCACCATAAAACGTAACACCTAGAAAAGTGTTGTGATTTCCGGTGGAAGTTTATAGAATTTACTGTGGAAAAATAGCATGTAAGTGATCTGGATTCCATCAAACCAGAAGAAGAGTAAATTGCAAGGTATAGATCAAGGAAACTGAGGAAATCAAACATTTAAAAAAGATGACAGCCGTAGACGAGAGAACGATATATGCAAAACTCGAAGCCATGAAGGATATCCGGTAAGATTACTCCATTCCGAATGCTCCGTCCTGAAAATAACAAATATCACCCTTCATTTCAGTTCGAAAACCCTTCAGCTGGAAAAAGTCAAGCTGAAAATTATCCGCGAGGTGGAAAACGGAGATGCGGAGGAAAAGTGCCTCTCCGAGTATCGCCGGGAACTGGAACTGCTGATGCAGGAGAAGATGAGTCACGTCGAAGAGCTTCGGCAGATCCATGCCGATATCAATGCCGTACGTAGTACTTCGTTGCCATTCGCAATTGATGTTAAATCTCGGATTATTTGTTTCAGATGGAAACGGTGATCAAACAAGCGGAGGAGAATCGTATTCGGTCCATCAATATGGCAAATCGCTTCCACGAAGAGTACGTCCCACTGAAAACGGAAGTCGATACTATGCGCCGGGAGTATCTAGGTTTGGAACGGCTACCGGAACTGCACGAGGATGAGGGATCGATTATCTCTCCAGAGTAGTAAAAATGTTCCTAACTATCGGGGTTTCCTGAAATAACCGGTGTACTTTTCTCTTGCAGCCGCTTCCAAAACTACTACACAGGGAACAAATCGATGACGACGCCATCGGTTGCTTTCGCCCGGCCAGCACTGTCTGCCCATCACCCGTTGCCTCCGGATGGTCCAGTGACGGCTTTACCTCCTTCAGCACCACCTGGATTCCTACCACCACCACCGGTAGCCATGCGTATCAACAAACCACCGGAAATGCCCACCAACCGTCTCCAGCCAGCTCCATCGTCCATCGGAATCGGCCATCCCACGTTCAGGTCTGATTTCAATGTCAATCTGAGGTGATTTTTTTTCGTTTCCAGTTCATTTATCTTCTTCAGTTTAACCATCCATTTGTGTTGCTAACAATTACAACCCTTACGTTGATTATCCTCGCCTCGACCATTCCCCGACGAGCATTCTTCACAATCTTCTAAAGATTTTCCCTTCACAGACAACAACCGCCACCGATGAAGTCGTGTCTCTCGTGCCATCAGCAGATCCATCGCAACGCACCGATCTGTCCGTTGTGCAAAGCCAAAAGCCGATCGCGGAATCCGAAGAAACCGAAAAAGAAGGAACACTAGGAGGGAGTGGAATCCGCAATCCAATGCCAGTGAACAAAAACCAGAGTTTGCATTTTCTCTTGGGTATTTTCTCGTCATGACCAAAATGCACCCCATCGGGGAGCGTTTTCGAACTGATAATTTTATTTTAAAATGCGAACTGCACAAGTAGTAGTTTTAGCATCTTTGTTGATTTGTCGATCGAGTGTTCCTTTGCCAACGACGTGCATATGGCTGAGGGGCATAGTCCTTCAAATGACATTATTGTATCCCCTTGCGATTACGCATGTTTAGTTTGATTTTTTTTAGAGTATAAGCACATAACAAATATCTATAATCGACAATTCTAGAACGTGGAGTACACTGGTTTGTGCGCCACCTGCCAACGACAATTTTCAATAAATGATAATCATGAGTATTCTAGCGCATAACTCTAACTGCATTATGTGGATGTTATAGGACAAAAGAATTTCCCCATGGAGCTGAAAGTTGTGCGTTTCATAAACCTACTCTTGTTGGTAGTGCAGAGACCATCATTCAACCGGAAATGACCGACACCATCCGACGCTCGTGAAGCGAAACCTCATGGATAAACTCCCTCAAACATCGATGTGTTGTTCGTTGTGATCCCCATATCTTCCGATGATCCAATTTGTGTTTTTTTTTTTAAACATTCGATGTTTTTCAAGAAAAGGTATATCAATCAATGTCTGTTCTCTGTGGTAATACCACAGAGAACAGACTTGGAATCCATATCCTTTTCAAAAGTGTGTAAGTATAGGGGGCAGCCGGTATAAGAAGCAAGTGCAGAGACAAACAAACAAAACTTTTCAAGTTATGTGCTTGGCTTTTTATTGATGAACATTGGCATGACAGTTATCACACTGCAGCGCCGCCTACCAGGAGCATAACGACATACATTTGAAATGTCGGTTAAAAGTTTTACACAAGTAGCAGACCGAAGATGAACGTCTGTTCTCTGTGGTAATACTACCATCTATTGTTGCAAGGTACTTTCCATAGCAGTGGAATAATCTGAAAAACGTTTGGCCGGGCCCGTAAGCAGTTACGCGAAATCCGCGAATTTAGGAAAGAGCATCTCCTTCCAAAAGCAAGTTCACACTCACAGCACTAGAATCGAGCCCTCGATTGACAGAATTAACCTAATAGAGGGGGTCGAAGAGCCCGCCCTCGATCCACGAAATGTTAACAATAGGGAGGAGGCAGTACCATGCTCCCTATCCAAATCGCTTCACTTGGGTGCCCTTATGGTCCTTTCCCCGTTATATGTTAGTCCCCGTCCCGGCCCTACGTGTGGGTGTGGGGAAAGGGGTTTCCAAAGCGTGAACTCAGGCAAGTACGTTTGCGCTAATTGCCCAACAAGACTAGAATCGCTCTCCGATTCCAGGCCAAGATCAAGCATATCGGTATACTACCAGAATGTGCGAGGTATGCGCACCAAAATTGCTCGTCTTCGTATGCCGCTGTCCAGTTGCGACTACGATTTGCTCGTTATCACCGAAACCTGGCTTCGTGACGACATCGGAAGCGCAGAGATTTCTCCCGACTACACGTTTTTCCGCTGCGACCGCAGTGCAGCAAGCAGTCATCACTCACAGGGTGGTGGTGTGCTGATTGCCGTGAAGCATCACTTACGCTGCGAGACGTTTCCACTGTCAAATAGCGAACATTTGGAGCAAGTAGCGGTTCGGGTGAGTCTGGATCACCGCTCCCTCTACATCATCACAATTTTTATCCCCCCAACCGATATTCTGACCATGCAAATGCAGTGCAGAGTCTCGTAAACAGTGCGTCAGCAGATGATATCATTTTGTCTTTGGGTGACTTCAACCTCCCAAATTTGCGATGGCAGTTGGCTACATCCCTACAAACATTTCATCAGAACACGAGCAGTGTCTCATCGAAGCATTATTTGCTACCAAGTTAACCACTTCGAAAACATCAACAGTCGAATCCTTGACCTGGTTTTTGTAAGTCTGCCAGAACTTCTAGATCTAGTTGAGCCTCCTGCACCACTTTTACCAATTGACAACCATCATGCGCCGTTCGTTTTACTATTCGACGTGGGTGACGTTATTCCGACCTCGCTCGATGATGATGTTGACAGTTTTGGCTACAACTTTAACAGGTGTGATTTCGATCAGTTGACAATAGCATTTGGAGAGGTTGATTGGAGCTTTCTCGCGAGGACCGTAACGATCGACGAAACATCTGCAGCATTTTTGTACCGCGCAAACGACGTGCGGTTAACTCGACTTTCAACAAACCGTGGTGGACCTCTGAGTTGCGACATCTTCGCAACTTACTCAGGAAGGCACGTAATCACTATTTCCTCTCTAAATCTGAAGCCGACAAAACCATTCTAAGAGAAGTTGAGGCAACATTCAAATGTGTTTTGCAATCCACTCACGACGACTACTTATCCAGGATTCAAGCAAGCATCAAACAGGAACCAACACGTTTCTGGGGTTTCGTTAGAAAACTGAGATCCTGAATCCTATTCTGATGTGGTGTTTTTTGAGGGTGGTCTACAGTCCATCGCAAAATTGAGTGCACACACCTGCTAGTTCACATTTTTCTAACATTTCCAAGACAAATATCACTATGCATGAAAATTTGCCATGGAGTTCAATAAATTAATCTTGCAGCTAGTGATGGGTGCACACATAACATGCAAACTTTTACTCAGTTTTTTAGAATTGTCGAAAATATGATAAATGAGCCATTTTCAATGTCGCAAAATTGAGTGTCCACTTTTGTGTTCGTCAACATATTTCATTTTATGTATTTATCAATTGAAAATTTCCGTGATGTTTTATAACAGTGTCACTATGAGCATCTGTCAGCTGCTAGCAGAGTGGTCAAATTCATTGTTTACTGCAATTCAACTGAGTTCTAATCGAAATGGCTACAAAAAGAAAGGAAACGGATATTAATACGCGAACTCAGGTAATAAGTCTGTGCTGCCGTGGAAAATCATTGCGGGAAATTGCTGAAATCATTGGTAGACCACATTCGACAGTATTCAAAATTATCAAAAAGTGGAAATGCGAAGGGACTGTGAAAAATCTTGCTGGTAGAGGGCGAAAGCGTATTCTAACACCTGGAGATGAACGGCAAATTGTGAGAACATTACGAAAAAATCCTAGAACAAGCATTCCGAAATTGGCTGTGGAGGTTGCTGACAACATTAAAAGACCCGTTAGTGCCGATACCATCAGATGCGCGGCGCACAGACATAATTTGCATGGCCGAATTGCTAGGAAAAAACCACTTCTCTCAAAAGCAAACATCAAAAAGCGGCTGGAATTTGCAAAAGAACATGTGGACAAACCTCAGGATTTCTGGAACACAGTAATTTTCACCGATGAAACGAAAGTGAACTTGTTTGGATCGGATGGAAGGCAAATGGTGTGGAGAAAGCCAAGATCGGAGCTGCAATCACAAAATTTGTGCCCAACCGTTAAGCATGGAGGAGGAAGCGTAATGATGTGGGGCTCGATGGCGGCTAGTGGAACCGGCACTATGGAGTTTATAGAAACGACCATGGATAAAATGGGTATCTCAACATCCTGAAACGAAATCTTCAACCTTCGGTGCAAAAATTGGGATTACCACGGGTTTATTACTTCCAGCAAGATAATGATCCCAAGCATACCTCCTACGTAGTACGTGAGTGGTTGCTCTATAATGTCCCGAAACAACTCAAAACTCCTCCCCAATCACCTGATTTAAATCCTATTGAGCATTTGTGGTGTGAGGTTAAGAATCGACTAAAAAATGTTAACCCAACAAATAAGAAGGATCTCAAATCGGCGATTCAGAACATTTGGGAGAATATTCCATCATCGGTGACTAAGAAGCTAGTGGAGTCGATGCCGCGTCGCTTACAAGCCGTGCTGGAGGCCAAGGGAGGACACACCAAATATTAAATAATTTGTTTTTTTTTTATGTCTTCGGGCATTTAAACTTGTTTTTATTAATAAAAAGTTGACTGTGCACTCAATTTTGCCAGGTGAGAATTGATGTTTTTTTTCTTTTTAATTTTTTTTGTAATGAATTCATTTGTTATTGTTTTTATTTTGCCCACCAATCATATGGAAGAGAAATAAAGTTATTGTTAAACTATGATTGATGTCATTTAATTTCTTTTAATCCCTGAAAAACGTTACATTACTAATGAAACTATAGGTGTGCACTCAATTTTGCGACTGACTGTATGTCAACATTGCATGGAAAAAGATGAGTTGATCTCGATCGTGTCCAAAAGATCCAGTCAAGGATCTCGCAGTAGTCGAAGGTCGGTTCAGTTGGTTCTACGGATGAAAATGCTAGAGGAGGAAAATCGAATTCGGATAAGGAGAATCGACGAGGAAGAAAAATTTCGGAAGATGCGTCTCGAATCAGAGAAAATGCTGATGAGGGAAAAGTTCGAGTTACTTCAAGCGGACCTTGAGAGTGATGATGACAAAGCCAGCAAGAGGAGTGAAATAAGTCAACGAAAAGTTCGGGACAATACGGAGTCATGGGTTGAAAAAGGAGGTCAGACTGAAGGAGCAAACAGTAATGCTGCCACGTCGTCCAGAAGATACTCAGAACGGTCTTTGCCGAGCAACGAAAGGGCTACCACACAGTCGCTGGTCATCTCTAAGGATAGAGCAACCGCTCAATCGCTTACAGCTACTACTGAAGAGCAGATAGAAGAACCGAACATTTCGGTACAAGTACTACCTGAATCCTCGGCAACGAGCACCCCTAAAGATGTTCCAATAGGATCCAACGTTCTTCGTTCCGTTACAGCTGATTCGAAAAGAGAGTCTACGTCGTTCATGCTAGTACCTGTTTCATCGTCGGGGCTAGTGACAACAAACTCATCACCTGGACCTGATTTGTCGGTTTCTAACATGATCATTTCATACGTGCCGACAGTGGAACATCTACCAACAGATTCTAGAGAGACGGTTACTGCTCCAGCGGTGTTAAACATGTCAGCTTTTACTTCGAACCCGATGAGCGCCTACTCATCTAAGGCAATGTTACCACCCAGATCAATTATAAGCCCCACCGTTGCCATTCCGTCGGCTCAAGCGCTACCCACGGTAACATATTCTCATGCTGCGGTAGCAACAACAAGTCAACAACTGAGAAGTCACGCAATGAATTACAACGTAGCTACGACGAGTACATCGACAGCTTTGTCGCCACGTAATCGGCACGTATGAAATGATCATGTTAGAAACCGACAAATCAGGTCCAGGTGATGAGTTTGTTGTCACTAGCCCCGACGATGAAACAGGTACTAGCATGAACGACGTAGACTCTTTTTTCGAATCAGCTGTAACGCAGCGAAGAACGTTGGATCCTATTGGAGCTTTCTCGCGAGGACCGTAACGATCGACGAAACATCTGCAGCATTTTTGTACCGCGCAAACGACGTGCGGTTAACTCGACTTTCAACAAACCGGTGTATGTCGATTTTGCTAAAGCATTCGATACGGTTCCTCACATTTTGATCATTGACAAATTCAAACGCATCGGCTATCCTGACTGGCTAACGAAGTGGCTCTTTTCATATCTCTCCGGCCGCACAGCGCACGTAGTGGTCAATTCATCAAGATCTCATCAACTCAACATCACGTCAGGAGAACCCCAAGGCAGCGTATTGGGCCCGCTGTTATTTAACATCTTCGTTAACGATTTGTACTTGTGCCTCTCGTCGTTCAAACTATCGTTCGTCGATGATCTCAATTTTTTTTAAGGGGGGCCCAACAAGCCCCCCCCTTAAAAAAAACAATGTTACAAATAACACAGAAGTTAATACGGACCGGAACAATCGGCAAAGACCTAGGCGACGAAATAAGGACTACGATTGGAAACTCGGAACATGGAACTGCAAATAGCTCTGCTTCCCTGGCTGCGATAGGATAATCTACGACGAACTTCAACCACGTAACTTCGAAGTCGTAGAATTGCAGGAGGTTTGCTGGACAGGACAGAAGGTATGGAAAAGCGGGCATCGAGCGGCTACTTTTTACCAGAGCTGTGGTACCACAAACGAGCTGGGCATCGGCTTTGTAGTGCTGGGCAAAATGCGTCAACGCGTGATTGGATGGTTTCCGATAAATGCGAGAATGTGCTAGCTGAGGCTCAAGGGTCGATTTTTCAACTACAGCATCATCAACGTACACTGCCCACACGAAGGGAAACCCGATGACGAAAAAGAAGCGTTCTACGCGTAGCTAGAGCAAGTGTATGATGGCTGGCCGCAGCGGGACATTAAAGTCGTCATTGGGTTGGGGGGGGGTTCACTTCCTAGGTAGGTAGAGCCTAACAGCCTGCATACCGTATCGAACGATAACGGCCAACGATGCGTGAACTTTGCGGCCTCCCGTGGTTCAGTAGTCCGAAGTACCTTCTTCCCCCATAAAGACATCCACAAAACCACTTGGAGATCACCTGACCAACGAACAGAGAATCAAAACGACCATGTTCTAATCGACGGGAAATTCTTCGCCGGTATCATCAACGTTCGCACTTACGCGCTGCGGTACGTATATATAGACTCGGACCATTACCTCGTTGCAGTATGTATGCGCTCAAAACTCTCGACGGTGTACAACACGCGTCGAATTCGGACGCCACGACCTAACATTGAGCTACTACGGGAAACCGGAGTTGCCCAGCAATACACGCAACAGCTAGAAGCAGCCCTACCAACGGAAGAGCAGCTTGGCGCAGCTACTCTTGAGGATGGCAGGAGAAATATTCGAACCGCCATTGGTAGCACTGCAATAGTGACACTAGGTACTTCTGCACCCAATCGAAAAAATGACTGGTTTGATGGCGAATGCAAGCAGTTAGTAGAGGAGAAGAATGCAGTACGGGCGAGAATGCTGCAACACCGTACGAGAGCGAATGTGGAACGGTATAGACAGGCAAGGAACAGGCAAAATTCTATTCTTCGAAGGAAAAAGCGCCAGAGGAAAGATCGAGACCGCGAAGAAATGGAAGCACTGTACCGTGCTAACGACACACGCAAATTCTATGAGAAGTTGAACAGCTCGCGCAAAGGCTACGTACCACAAGCTGATATGTGCAGAAACCTGGATGGCAACCTTCTCACAGGAGAGTGTGAGGTGATTGAAAGGTGGAAGCAGTACTTCGACGAGCACCTGAACAGCAAAGTTACAGCGAACGAAAGTGGCACGGTAATAAATCTAGGAACACGCGCAGAAGATGACAGGACCCCGACCCTAACCCTTCAGGAAGTTGAGGAGGAAATTGGTCGGTTGAAAATCAACAAGCTACGGGTGTTTGCCAACTCCCAAGTGAGCTATTAAAATACGGTATTGAAGCACTGACCAGAGCGCTGCACTGGGTAATTACCAAGATTTGGGAGGGGGTTGACTACAAGTTGATCTCCCAAATCTTATGCCGCCGCCTGTCACCAATTGCAAAGGAGTTCGTGGGGCAATACCAAGCGGGATTCATGGGTGCCAGCGCTACTACGGAGCAGATTTCCGCGATTCGGCAAGTGCTGCAGAAATGTCGCGAACACAACGTGCCCACACATCATCTTTTCATCGATTTAAAATCAGCGTATGATACAATCGATCGAGACCAGCTATGACAGATTATGCACGAATATGGATTTCCAGAAAAACTGACGCGGTTGATCAAAGCAACGATGGATCGGGTGATGTGTGTCGTCCGATTATCAGTGACACTCTCGAGTCCCTTCGAATCTCAGAAAGGATTACGGCAAGGTGATGGATTGTCGTGTTTGTTGTTTAACATTGCATTGGAGGGTGTGATTCGAAGAGCTGAGATAGACACCAGTGGCACGATCTTCAGGAAGTCTGTCCAACTATTTGGCTTCTCCGACGACGTTGATATCGTAGCACGTAACTTTGAGACGATGGCGGAAACGTACATCAGACTTAAGGCTGAAGCTGGTAGGATTGGGCTTGTGATTAATGCGTTAAAAACAAAATACATGAAGGGAAGAGGCTCACGAGAAGAAAATGTTAGCCTCCTAGCACAAGTTCAGATCGACGGTGATGAAATCGAGGTAGTAGACGAATTTGTGTATCTGGGCTCATTGGTGACCGCCGATAACGACACCAGCAGAGAAATACAAAGGCGCATTATGGCTGGCAATCGTGCCTACTTTGGACTCCGAAGGACGCTAAGATCGAACAAAGTTCGCCGAACCACAAAGTTGACCATCTACAAGAGATTAATTAGATCGGTAGTTCTCTACGGACGAAAAGGAAGTAGTGGAGGAAACGGGTGGGGGGTGGGGGGGGGGGGGGGGGGGGGGGAGGGAGGGGGGGGGAGAGAAGGGGGGGGGGAAGGGGGGGGGGGGGGGGGGGGGGGGGGGGAAGGAGAGGAGAAGGGGGAGGAGGGGGAGAAGGGGGGGGGGGGGGGGGGGGGGGGGGGGGGTGCACAGTGGTCCAGTAAGCTACTTTAGGCGGACATGAGGTTTTCAATGGAAATTTGTGGTTTTAGAGCTTTGGTTACTTCTAAGAACTTGTTGCAAACTTGTTGTACTACAATTTGTATGAAAGTAATTTTTTCTTGCATTAAACGCAAGAGTGGCGTATACGCTAACTTTTTTATGAGCAAATATCGTGAGATGGTATGTTCAGCAAAGTTGTAGAAATTGTTATTATAAAAAACTTTGTAGAACATATTTTTTTTCTAGCTTCAAAGCCTACTGCGATAATTCCGAATTTTAGTAAAAAATCGTTTTTCGACTAAAAGTCCTTCATTTTTAACTTTTACCAGCTTGCTATGTTCTACAAAGTTGTTTGTTTTGACATTTGCTACAATGTTGCTGAATACACCATAGTTGTATTTCTTCTTGTTTTCATTTTATAGTAAATTTTCAGTTAAATTTACGCCATACTATAGGCCTCACAACTTGAAATGGAGCACCTGAAAAAAATATGGCATACCATGACTTGATTCAACACACCTTAGAGTACGTTTAAGGAGAATTTGGGAGAGATGATATTTTTCTATCTTTTTCAAAGCTACTTTCTGTAACATACAGTTTTCAATAAAAACATACTTAAGGAGCACAAATAGAATCAAAACACACAGAAATCATGGCTATCTCTGTTCAGTATATGTCAACTACCACGTGTTTTCATAGAAAAAGGCTTGATAGGATATTAGTTAATTTTTATTAAGTTTCGAGCTTCTTCAGGTAAATCAAACTGTGTCTCACCACGAGTTGTACGTCTGTTGATAAGTGAGATTACGGGATCGGAGGTGAGAAGAAGCCGCTTGAAAACGTCTTCCAAGTTGACAATACGGTTGAACTTCCTTGCATGCCGTTCCCGAAATTTCCTTATGCACTTATTCCTCGTTTCCTGGGCTTCCTCACTCAGCATCCCTAAAGGCAGTGCAGCAGTCCTGATAATATCACTACCGTGTAATAGTAGCTTATGCACTGTAGGAGAAAGCACATACCAATCGTACAATCCACGATACATCTTAAATGTATCTTGAGCAAATTGTCCAAAAGCTTCTGCTTCAATTTCTCGGTTCAGGTTGACGACTTTTAGAAGGGTTGCGAATTTCGATAAAAGGTTTTTATCGAGCCCTGTGATTTCGGCAACTGCATTTACTTCGCTGAAAAATCGGCGAGCTGTGTTTCCATCATTCGAATTGCCTCCTCCTGGAAGTGGCTCATTGAGTCTCAATCCCAACCTTTCTTTGAGAGCCTGCCGGATTGACATCTGGCGGTTCTTCAAGATTGCATTGTCCTTACTGACACGCCACGAAGGCTTAGGCAACGTCAACCGATAGCTGATATTCAACAATAGCTCCATGGTTCGTATTTGAGCGTGAAGAGGAGAAAACACATGCTTCAATATAGCTGGGGCGCTACATGTTTGATCTTCAAAAGAGTCATTCAATCGCTTTCCCGACCGCAAACAGATGTAACATTGTTGTGAATGAGTTCCTGCCACGTCATTCACCACCTTCGTATCAACCATTGACAAAACAAGCTTCGCTGAAATCTCCACGTTTACACCTCTGATATTCGCTTTCGTTGGCTTCAATTTTTTAATATTTTCCTCCATTTCGCTAACCTCCTTTCTTGTCAGCTGCGTATTTTCTTTACAGAATATCAGTTTGATTGGACGACAAAGTGATACTGAAGATGGTAGCTCATTATTCCAAATCACTTCTTCGTTTTCGTCTCCAATCCGCCGTCGAATGGCTCGGATCGGAACCAAGGAAATTGCAAAAATATGGGAATCACTATATTCTTGCAGCTCACCATCGCTATCCTCGTCGATAAATACCTGTTTATATCTTTGAAAATCAAATTGTTGTATTGAAATGCAATTTTATGATCTAGTTTTGTATAATACCTTGAATGGTTACTGCTGCCATCACAGCCCCATTTGAAAATAACTTGAATCAAATCATCGTGATCAAAATCTATGTCAAGGAACATTACGAGGCGTTGAACTGTGTGATTTATTAGCGATTGCAGTGAGACTTGGGCGCATGATGATTTTACCGAGATTCCTTTTGTCGTCAAAAAAGAAAAAGTGTAATTAAGAAATTTCAGTGTATTATTCTAACGAAAAACTTAATAAATTACCGTCAGGATAAGCATCTTGTTTAGCCAACAAAACTTTGTTATAACATGGATATAAACAGATGCCTTTTTTCAGGGTTGTCATCCGAATATCCTGATACTGCATTTTTGAAAAATTGTTCCTGCAAATAAATCCTAGTGCTTCTTCCGCAGAATATTCTTCTGAGTGTGGTATGTCACGGACAGACTCTGACGCCGATTCTGGACTTCGTGCGAGATTTTCCATTTGTTTTCCGGTTGAGCGATATCCACTGCGATTGATATTCAGAGCAGTTGCCATACCGAGTTCCTCAGTCGTATGTTTTTCCGTTAACTCCTTCAAGCGACGCTGTTTGCTTCTTCGGCACAATTCGGAAAATGGTTTCAGCTTTCGTTTCTTCTCGGTCTTCTTGGTTTTGAGCACAATCTTCCCATTTAACCAGACTGAATTCGTGGTTAAAAAACGATCCTTCGAGCGACAACTTTTCAACCATAATTTTCTGAACGTCAGAGCGAAACACTTTAACCGTTTTTGTGATGTAACACAATCAGTATCAATAATGGGAAACCGTTGACGAAGAAAATTGTACAAATATTCAATTTTTTTCTTTTCTATGAGAAGGTTTGCCAAATCTCGGCGTGACACTTCCATGTTGAAAACTCACAATATAATGATTTTTTTCCCTATGACTTCTTTGATTTCAAAAATTAGCTAATTGAAAAAATTAGCCTATTGAGCCTTTTTCTATGAAAACACGTGGTAGTTGACATATACTGAACAGAGATAGCCATGATTTCTGTGTGTTTTGATTCTATTTGTGCTCCTTAAGTTTTTTTTTTATTGAAAACTGTATGTTACAGAAAGTAGCTTTGAAAAAGATAGAAAAATATCATCTCTCCCAAATTCTCCTTAAACGTACTCTAAGGTGTGTTGAATCAAGTCATGGTATGCCATATTTTTTTCAGGTGCTCCATTTCAAGTTGTGAGGCCTATAGTATGGCGTAAATTTAACTGAAAATTTACTATAAAATGAAAACAAGAAGAAATACAACAATGGTGTATTCAGCAACATTGTAGCAAATGTCAAAACAAACAACTTTGTAGAACATAGTAAGCTGGTAAAAGTTAAAATTGAAGGACTTTTAGTCGAAAAACGATTTTTTACTAAAATTCGGAATTATCGCAGTAGGCTTTGAAGTTAGAAAAAAAATATGTTCTACAAAGTTTTTTATAATAACAATTTCTACAACTTTGCTGAACATACCATCTCACGATATTTGCTCATAAAAAAGTTAGCGTATACGCCACTCTTGCGTTTAATGCAAGAAAAAATTACTTTCATACAAATTGTAGTACAACAAGTTTGCAACAAGTTCTTAGAAGTAACCAAAGCTCTAAAACCACAAATTTCCATTGAAAACCTCATGTCCGCCTAAAGTAGCTTACTTTCTCTCTGTTTTCTATCCTTCGCGTTTGCTTGTATTGTACTTGAAAGCAATTTCTAGTGTATGTGCCTCAATATTCCGAAGCAGGTGACTTTTTTGCAAAAAAAATGTGCATTTATCACCACCTACGCTTCCTATAACTGTATGTCAGTCATGTGTGGAAAAATAAGGCAAAATTTGCCATTTAGGATTATCTGATCGTATTATATTTGATGTACAAATTAGAGGTTAATTAACTCGAGTACATGGGAGAGATATGCGGTTACAGGCAGTACCATCTCGATGATATGTTGTAAGTGTATAACCCGTTTTAGTTTAAAATGGTCGAATGAAGCAAACCGAAGCAAACAAGCGGAATAGCTTTAACACACGCCACTTCACGGGTATTCCGAGTTGAACAGAATAATTCGACATATCGCATACCCTTGCATAGCAGCAACAAATTGTGTGTGTTGCATTCCATCACTTGCAAGTTTCTTCCTACGCTTTTGGAGCTATCTATGTAGGTAAGTACGAACATGGCTCATGCATGACTGGCGAGGAAAATTGTGCGGTTTGAATGTAGAATACAATCGGTTGTCCTGGCCGGGTGGAGTACGACAAGCGCCTAGCAGCAGCGGAGTGGCTGATAGAGCTGGTTAAGTAGCATTCAAGTTGAAAAACGTTCAATCAGAGTACCCTTATAAGCTTGGTGATGGAGAGGAAATTTGTGCTGAATATTTAACCACTCTGATTGTCGAAATATTAATGATCAATTATAAGATACAGTCTCTTTTTATGAAAATTAGCTGCAAATGATGAATGATTTGGATTTCGTGTCATTTACTTTATAAATGACTAAATTTTATGAGCAAATAGATGCCAATCTGAAGATAAAAGTAAACGCAACATGATGTGAAATCATATTTTGTGATGCATCATCACATCAAGAGCTGAAAAATAGGTCTCGTGGATTTAATGATTTTAACCACTTTAAATTACAGGACCGTGAACAGAAAAACAAATGCTCGACTAATTTGGATGTCTTTTGCTCCCAGTATAAGAGTTTTCACCAACAAACAGTTATGGGTAGCGCGGCGTAGTCAACGCAAGCCCTATTATAGCTGTTTTATTATTTCCTCCGATGATAATTTCAGCCAAAGAAGTTACTAAAGTTTTATGTTAT
>JAHHFK020003299.1:0-19690 GCA_024533555.2 Aedes koreicus
TAGGAATGAAACGATACCATCAAGGTATCGATACTTTTACTTGAAAGTAGTATCGGAAGAAAGTATCGATACCAAAAAAATATCGAATCAAAAGTATCGATACCTACTTGAATCATATGAGTACTTTCTATTTCCGAGTAAAAAATAAAATAAAAAGAGTTTATCTAATGAAACTTTTTATTCATGTCACTGTTAATTCAATCATCATATAATAAGCACACTCTTCAACCGAAAAACTCTTCTCTCGACAAATGTCCGAGGAAAAGTAGCTTCTCCAATTTTTTTCCCGGTAAGACGGTTTCTTTTCTGTGTGATGATTGCACCAGCCTTGGAGAAAAGTCTCTCGCACGGAGCTGATGATCCGACAATCATCAGGTACTTCCTTGCTTCGTTATACAGGAACGGGAACGTTGTTTTCAGATGCTCCCAGTCTTGGAGTGGATTGTTGGTGAGTGGAGAAAGCGGTGTCGCCAGATAGAGTGTAATCTCGTCAGTTCTCTTATTACCCTTTTTCGAACGCTGGCGATCCTGCATGAGTTCATTGTGATGTTGCCAAAAGTCGAATTCTGGTTTCTCATTTACAACCTTTGCTTCTTCTTTATCCGAATCACCGCTCAGAATTTCACGTTTGTATTGCTCTCTTAGTTTCTGCACAGCTTTGTTGCATGCTTGCGAGTCTTGAAAATGTAGATTTTTGAATCGTGGATTCAATATTGTGGCAATGGCCACCATTGAATTGTTTTCAATATCCCCGAATCGTTTTTCAACTCCCGCAGTCAATGCATCCTGCAGCTCCTTGACAGCTGGGAAAGTTGACGTAAAATTTTGCAATTTTGTCCGTAGACAGCTAATCATAGGAATTATCTTTGAAATAGTCACGTATTTATCAGCTGATGCCTCACCAGTAATGAACTCAAATGGCTTAAGAAGTTCCACAAATTGCTTGATGATCTCCATTTCTCGAGAGCTGGGCATTGGAGGGCTTTTGGGGTCATCAAAAATAAGCTCCGTACAGATCTTAGCCATTTCGATAAATCGTTCTAGCATGTAGTACACAGAATTCCATCGTGTGCACACGTCCAAGATTAGTTTTTTCAACGATCCCTCAGAAACACCCTTTTGCAGCTGGATTTTACGCAACTTATCGGAGTTTATGACACTATTTTTTACCCATTTGACAATAGTGCGTACTTTATCAATGATGGACTTGACCGATGGACATTTCCATCCAGCTTCAACAATTAAGTTTACTGTATGTGCGAAGCACGGAAAATGCTGCTTCTCCGATACCAGAGACTTAATCGCAGACACAACATTGGCACCATTATCAGAGGTTATGCAGCGAATTTTTTCAATTGGAATATTCCAATTCTTAAGTATATCTGAAAGGGCTTACTTGTGTGCCTTTCGCTCAGTTCCTTGGTTCCAATAATCACATTCACCATATCAACTCCGTCAAGGAAATGAAGCGTAGCACCTAAGAAACTTCGTTCGGCCATGGTCTCTGTCCATATATCAATCGTCAAGCTGGCAAAGCTTACCTTATCAATTCTGTGGCTGACGGATTCGGCAAGAACGTCGTACTTATCCACCAGCTTTTTCTTGAAATAAGTGCTCGACGGAACCTTGTACGTAGGTGCGACTTCTTTCATCAGGTGAAGAAACCCTTCTCCTTCGACTATGTTGAATGGCCGCATATCCTTGCAAATCATGAAAAGGATTTTCATTGTGATGTCGCGATGCTTTTGTCCACCTTCTGAAAAAGAAAAATACAAGGGAAGTTATTTTAACGCTCAGCAAACGGTGTAACGAAATTAACAACTTACCCTTTGTCGCAATAATGTTATTGAATGCCGCTTTGAGGGAGCTGTCCACATGAGCACTTGAATTTCCTTCGTCGGATGATGATTTAGAAACCTGCAATTGGCCAGATGATCCTATTCCTGAAGTAGACGGAGCCGGATCTGTTGCTTTTGCTGGACAGATTTGATCGCCCAGTTTCTGTGCACGTCTATAAAAAAAACACAATGAGGTTAAGTACATCTATCTAATTTAAGTAAGAATGAGCTGAACTTACTGTGAAACTTTGTTACATTACAGCACAATGTTGTGGCTTTTCAGGTGTTTATGCAAGTTTGATGTATTGCCACAGTACTTGATTTGACGAAAACATCGTTTGCATGAGGCCACATTGGTGTCTTTTCTTGAAAAAATACTTCCAAATCTCCAAAGTTGGAGGAGCCATTTTTCCACTTTTGTTTCGTTGACGTGCTTGAAAACTGTGCGACAGGCAATACGCTCCGGAAATGAAATGTCAGTTTTGATGCTGCTAAAACGCTACCCAGTGCGAAAAGGGTGCTAACTGATGTAAAGCTGATCGTCATCCTGAAGAAAGTCTAACGTCAGGCTAATGTGGGTTTTATGTCAGCCTCTTGTCAGCCTGACAATTTTTCACCATCATCTACCCGTGACTGAAATCGAGTGCTACCAAAATTTGACAGTCCGTTGCACGGAGAAATAAAACAACACGTTATTAAGTAATATTTCGAGCATAACAATTCTAAAGTTTCTATTTAAAAATGAAGCAAAAACAATAATAAATTTTTTCACTGATTGGGCAAAGTACTCATTCGATTCAAGTAGTTTCATTCGATACCTACTTGGTATCGCATTGAAAAGTATCGATTACAATTTTACTTGGTATCGAATCAAAAGTATCGAGTATGTACTCGTATTTACTTGGATCGATTCATCCCTAAATCATCATTATTTGCGCATATTAAATCTTCGTTCTTCTCCAACCAACCAAACCACCCACCCACGGACCAATCACCTTCATCAACATACCATTTGTAACGGATCAGAAATGTTAAGTTCGGTCCGATATCTTAATTTCGCTTTCTGTCACCGGAGTTTGCGACATAGATCGTGAGAGTACGAGCGAAACCAGTTTTGGCGTTTTACCCGTCGTGTCATGTGTGATGTCAGCCGAACAAGACAGAATCGTGCCCGTGCGATCGGTTAGCAAACAAAAGCAAAAAAAAACCGCAAACTTTTCCTCCCGTCCAAACAGTGGACAGCTCAGCGGATTCGAATTTTTATGCAAATTTTTCGGAAACCCTGAACAGCGAAAGCGTTTTAATCATCGTATCTTCAATCATGTTTGACACTGACGTAGGATTATTAAAGCTCACCCCATTTCGGTATCCACGGCTTGGCCTGCTGACTGGAAGAAACTGATGCAAAAAAAAGGAAAGATGTCACGCCGGTCGATGATACCGTGCGGCCTGATTTCTCCTCCGATCGCGAATGACACAGTCACTAACCAGGAGCTTTGTCATATGGGATCGGTGGCAAACTAACAAACACAGCATTCGTTCGGGGTGGTGGTTTCACTTTCAGCCGCGATCTTGCGATCAACCAACGACGCCTGGGCCAGTGAGATGCGATCAGCCAAGCAAAACGACACACTGATTTTTAAGTAAGAGAAACGCTGTTTGCTAATTATCACAGTGAGCGTTGAAAATGCCTACTAAGCACAATGATGTGCAATTAAAAAGCTGGAGCCTAGCAACCGTCGCCGGCGATCCTCCTCTGTATTTTCTCGCGCCTCGAATGAAAGCAAAAAGGCTACTTGGCTCTAGGCGATCAGCTGTCATGACTTCCGGCTGCGGTCGTTTTTTTTCCGATGGTTTTTCAAGATCTAAACGGAGCATTTGTTTGGAATGCAGCCATTTGTCTTCATTACAATTTGATCGTAGATTTTTTTAGGTTACTCTCCATTCGATGTTGTCAATTGGCTTTTCAATTCCCAACCGAATTTCTAATAGCTCGCCGTCTGTCACAGCCGTTGATCGATTAGGTCTAAACAAGCTAATGGATTTCAAACTCACTCTGTACAACACGATGACTGGTTAACATCTTCTTCGCCGCACACATGTCCCGGGTGGCAAGTTTCCTCGAAGTGTGCTGACAAACATACAATTGACAATTAATTATTCACCACGCAACGCTACCGCATCGTGTTGCAAAGTGCAATCAATTTCCTATTAAATGGACGCGTCCATTAGATAATGTCAATCTCCCTGTCGCGATCACTCTTTCGCGACTTGACTGCGCCGCCATTCGAATGCATCTTGCTTTCTGCAGTCAGTGATCGATTAATCCGGCCGTGTGTGATCAACGAGATCACGTAACAGCAAATTGTTGTCACCCAAGTGCTACTCAACTGTCAGCCAGCATCAGGCGGTAAAGATCTCATGTTCAGCAGCATCGCCTCCTCATTAGAGTGAGTGAGCACCCGGAGCTTCATTAGCATTTTGCAACATCGTATGGGCGCACGCCGGAGCGACAAAAATGAACAAAACTGCGTTCCTCGGACACACGATTAATTAACATTCCAAAGTGCAACCGCTGCCCTGCCACCATCTGTGTAATCTCTTCAAGATGGAGCGAGCCTACATATAATGCGTGATTCTTTATTTGGTTGAAGTTTCTCGTTTCGTCCAAAAACTACGAGCTTAATTCGACGGCGACGACAGCGAGGGGGTGTAACACTGCCAAATTAGCAAAGTTGTTGCGCCGTCCGTTGTCGGTAGTTGGCACTTGTGTTAATCTTCTTCCTGGTTCTTTGCGGCGATGCTTATGTCCTCCGGGGTAGCCCTTTGTGTACATTTGGCTAAAGGGTGTCCACGATGAAATTGCCACACACAAAATTGATTCGCAAAATTCGAGTTTTCATCCGATTGCCATCAAATTTTCAGGGATTGAGAAATAACTATTAAACTTCATTTTACCATTTTACTCGTATTTTATTTACAGTCCATACGCAAATGCCCGCACCTTGGCCTTAACCCCGGCCATAAGATTCTGCACAACCTGTGAATCAACCGTTTTTTGCATGTAAACCCATACTTTCTTCAGTTCCTCGACTGTCTTCACTACCTTAGGTCGTTTAAGAAGGTGCTGCTTCATAATCGCCCAGTACTTCTCGATGGGGCGGAGCTCCGGAGTGTTGGGAGGGTTGAACATTTTCGGCACGAAATTGACCTTATTGTCCGCATACCACTTCAGCACGTCCTTGGAGTAGTGGCATGAGGCCAAATCCGGCCAGAAGATTGTTGGGAAGTTGTGGGCCTTCAGGAGAGGAAGCAGCCGCTTCTGGAGGCACTCTTTTATGTACACCTGTCCGTTCATCGTGTCCTGGGTCACAAAAGGTGCACTCCGCTTCCTGCACGTGCAGATGGCTTGCCAAACCAGGAATTTCTTCGCAAATTTGGACATCTTCTGAGTGCGGACATGCTCCGGAACGCTGAACTTATCCTTGGCCGTAAAAAACAGGTTGCCGGGGATCTGTTTGAAGTCGGCCTTCACATATGTTTCGTCGTCCATGATGCAGCATTCAACTTTCGTCAGCATGTTGAGGTACAACTTCCTGGCACGGGTTTTGGCGGACTTGTTCTGCTTCTCGTCGCGATTAGGGGCCTTTTGTACCTTGAACGTTTGAAGCCCAGCCTTAGTTTTGGCCTTCTGGACAAAACTTCGGCTTAGGTGCAGCTTCTTAGCCACATCCCGAACGGAGGCGTTCGGATTTCGGTTGAAGGCCCCAACTACGCGGTTGTGATTTTTGGTGTTGTACGGAATACTTTTTCCTTCACTTCTGGGCTTCCGATCGGTGGTCAACCGTTCCTCGAACCGCTTAATCACTCGTGACACCGTGGAATTCGCGATTCCCAACGTTTTAGCGATGGAACGATGCGAGAGATCGTTGTTCTCGTGATGAATGCGCAAGATTTTATCACGCACGAGCTGTTCTTTCGACTCCATTTCCGTGAACTCCATTGCACTATGAACTAAATCCACCCAAATTTTCATTAAATTCTACCCAACGGTTAAAAAGTTAGAGCAATTTCATAGTGTGGCAATTTCATCGTGGACACCCTTTATGGAGCCAGAAGGATGCGCATGCAGATGGTGTCGATTATTTTTATATTTTTTTGAGTAACTCACGCTTTTTCCCACGGGTGTTAAGTTTGAATTGAAATTTATGTGTCGCCACCGAGTGAAAAAATGGGGTGGGATGCGAGTAATTTGGCTGCTTTGAAAATATTTGGTACTTTTTCAAAACAACAAGAATTTTTCTCAAAAAAGTTGGCGAGATTGCTACGGAAAAAATATTTCGAGGGTTAATAACTCAGTCATTTCTCAAAAGAATTTGGAATGTTTCTGGCGCTAATCGCCCAAAAATTTCTTGTCGCATCTCCTTTATTACATATTTAATTTCTTTTACAATGAAAAAAATTTCAAACATTTCTATTGTCCCTATATAACAGTGTATCACTAAACTAGCAATTGACGACCCATACCATTTGTTGATGAGTTCGATTCAGATTCTGAGTGAATAGTGATTCAACCCAAAATCCTAAGAAAACCCACCTCAAAAAATTCAACAGCAATTGCTCAAAACGATGCCTTGCAAACAATTAATAGAGTCCGGAAACGCTGAGCCCAATTTGCTTAGAATAATGACCTCGATTCATTTAGAATCCTGAGCAGTAAAGATTGTACTCGAAGAAAATGCAACACTTTCTTTTGTTTATAACTTTTTTTGCATGGATCAAATTTGAATAAATTTTGGGTAAAACTAGTTTAAAGTGTAATGTTAACATGTGTCAAATCGTCACAATCTGCCAAGTGGTTATTTAGATGGCTTCCAAGCAGTTCTTCGACAAAAAATTATGGACGCGGTCGTGGAAAATCCAGGCCAGTCCCACAAGTGGATCGCAAAACAGTTGGGAATCGACAATCCGACCGTGTCTCGTGTGGTAAAATCGTTTGAGGAGCTGGCCGCGGAAGAAAAGTGAAAACGACCGACCCCGTGAACGAAGGATTATTTCAAGCGCAATCCGAACCATTCGAGTCGGGACGTGGCCAAGATGGTCAGTTCTTCCGTCTGGTTCGTCCATCAGGCTATGAAGTGGGCCGGACTTCATGTTTTCAAGGTAAGGAAGACTCCTAACCGAACCGATTAACAAAATACGGTGGCCAAATCCAGCGCCAGGAAGCTGTCCTGCGAGTGGTAGGCGCAGCCAAAATGCATCGTAATGGACGACGAGACGTACATTAAAACGGACGCCAAGCAGATCCCTGGCCTGGGGTTTTTTGTCGGCAAGTCTCGCCTTGATATTCTGGAGAAATTTGCCACGAAGTACTTGCACAGGATTTTAAGGGGGAGGTTTAAGTCCAAGGTATGGACATTTAGCCTACAAACTAAAAAAATATGAAAACTACAAGAAACGCAATTTGAAAAAATCTCACAATTTAGGACGACGTAATGGTTTTCCTCTGCGTCTGTATGTTCAATTTAGGGTATTTCAAATATCCGTTATAATACAAGTCAATCTTAATAACATAAACTTACACGACCTTCAGGAATTCTATTGGTTGCTTGACACTCTCCTTTAAAATTACAAGACCATTCATGTGAATTGAAAGACTCCTCCCTTCTTATCTCCCACCTATTATTTGCACACTGGCAAGCCGCTGGTGGTTGTCATATCTAAATCAATTCCTCAGCTGTAAAAAAGGCATTACGCATCAAGGCATGATCCATTATCTTCTAATATTGTTTCCGCAGAAAAAAAGAGGTAACTTGATCGTTTTCACAACTGAGTCTACCACATACATGTTTTAAACCCCCTGATTATAAAGCTGGGGTTAATATGCAAATTTATTTCTCTATGAAGCATTCGTTTCAAGTAAGATAACATCTATTGAACATTTAAATCTATTGAAATATTACATCAACTTGATTAGTGTCACAATAAAGTTAGAGTCCAAATTTAATTTGGTTGATGTAATTTTCCACGCAACAGATTATTAAATCATAAAGGCCGCTCCATTTATGTACATTCTTTTAGTCATAAATTTACACGATTTTTTCTCGGTGTGTAGGAAAGGAGGTTGAATAAACCAACCTTGCAAAAACATAGCTAGTATGTCTTTATTTATTCCCTGCGAGTTTGAAAAATATCCTACTTAAAATTAATTTTTGGTGATCATTTTTGTCTGTTGCATTTTTTTCAAGTACAATCTTTAGTAGAGTGTTTGCATAGAATAGCAATAATTTGCTTAGAATAATAACTTTGATTTATTCAAAATCCTGAACAGTATACGCTTGGGATTTTTGCAATGATTGGTTCAGGATTTTTACAACGATCTGCTCAAAATCATGTCTGAAATTTTCTCAGGAAACTGAAAAAGACTCTCTCAGAATTGTGAGAGGATTATACTCAGAATCCAAAGCAGTATATTAGATTTTAATTCTAAGAAAAAAATGCTCAGAATGCCTAACAGGATTGCCTCAGATTCACTGATTAGGTCGTTGATTTGTTGGGAAGATTCGTTCACAATTCTGAGCCGATTTGATTGAAAAATACTGAGCTGAAAGTCACGTTAATATTCTAGACAAAAAAGCTTTTCTCAAAATGGTTTCGAACAGCATCAGAAGTAAGACTCGTTCGGAATTTTGACTTGAGTACGCTCAGAATCATGAGCAAGGTATGCTCATAACACAGTGAAAGATTTTTTTTTTTAAATACATAGCGTATTTTGCTCAATGTTCTTGAGAGAGTTAGTTCAGAATCCAGGAATGTTTTGCTCAAAATCTTAAGTGAAATTTGCTTTAATTATTTGGCAGCTTTTGCTCCATATTCCGAGCAGTATTGACTTAGATTATTGACAAATTCGGTAGCACTTAATAAACAATCCGGATCAAAATAAAACGATCATTAGTTTCTCGCTATGGCAACTAGAGGCGCAGCAGTAATTAAAAAAAGTGGTTAAATATTAACTGAAACGAACTTTTTGATAAGATTCACGGTCACTGGCCATCACTAAGGATTCCGATAACTTGTCTATATAAGAGCAGTATGTCCTGCGCACGTGATTTGAACTTGTTATTAGGTTTTCATGTGATTTAAGGAGTCGATTGATAGGGTTTGGTCCAAGTCTGAAACTGTGTACTTCCCCTAGGGTACGCGAAACTTGTCGAGATGTGTCCAATATGGTTAAGGGCTGTGTCCAATATTTCTGTTGGCACTAGATATAACCACCATTGTACTATGTTTCGAATTCTCAAGTGATTTGAGGTATCTCATGTTGCGATTCGTTGCTGGTCCGAAACTGGCCACTTTTTCTGGAATACCCGGAAAATGTCCGTAGTGTCCAATGTGGTCATAGGCACTTGATATATCCACCATCATATGACTTGATCCTGATTTGTCGCATGACTTTTCTTCGGTTTCTCATGTGATTATATCCCTATTTGTCATGCTACATCCAGCTGATTTGTCGCATGATAGGTTTTGGTTTAAGTCTGAAACTGGTCGCTTATTGCACCTGTACCCCTTACATGTCTGGGTGTGGCTAATTTTGTCTTGGCCATTCAATAGCTTTTGATTTTCTTAATGGAGTAATATGATATAATATGATTTGAGGTGCCGCATGACAGGTTCAACGAGATTAATGCGAATTATACATTATACATCCATTTTCATCGAAAAACGTTTCTGAGATATTTTCGGATATCCTGAGATATTTGGACTTGAAGTCTTATACCCATTCTGTTGATCTGGGTGAGCTGTAAGCATGAGGAGTTACAAGACGAGGCGAAAGAAAATCGAAGAATTGATAGAGAAGCAGTGAACCAAATACAGCAACAGCATCACATATCCGAGCAGAGTGACAACTTCCGGTGACAACAAGGCTTGTCCAGCAAATTCCTTCTAACCACGAACACTTAAAGTAAAGCAAAAGACTGGGAAAGTCCAACTTCACAGGGTGCATAAATTGAAACGATTCAAATTTACAGAAAATACACTTCATGGACGGACGAAAGGAAAAATGTACTCTTTTGACTCGCAATATAACTGACACGATCTGCGCAAAGAACCGGTGGTTAAAATGAGCCGGAACCTTGGCGGTGGTACGGTGATGGTTTGAGGAGCATGCTTATTTCAAGGAAAGCTTCCTTTGGCATGGATCTCAACGAGGATGAAGTCGGAGGATTCCATTGAAATGCTAGGGATTACTTACCTTACTAATCAGACCAAGACCGCGGTGGCCTCTGCTGTACATAAAAGTTATCTCCATTCTATTCGATCCATGGCTGCAATTCGTAAACCTCACAGTCTACTAAGGGTCCGCAGATCGCCTTCTACTTGATCGATCCACCTTGCTCGTCACGCGCCTATTCTTCTTGTGCCCGTCGGTTCGCTTTCGAGAATCATTTTAACTGGGCTGTCGTCCGACATTCTTACGACATGCCCAGCCCATCGTAGTCGACTGATTTTAGCGGTGTGTACGATGGGATGTTCTCTCAGCAAACGATGCAATTCGTGGTTCATTCGCCTCCTCCACGTTCCGTATTCCATCTGCACTCCACCGTAGATAATACGCAACACCTTCCGTTCAAATACACCGAGGGTTCGTTGGTCCTCCACGAGCAATGTCCATTTTTCGCGGCCATACAGGACTACCGATCGAATTAATGTCTTGTAGATGGTCAACTTTGTAGTTCGGCGAACTTTGTTCGATCTTAGCGTCCTTCGGAGTCCAAAGTAGGCACGATTGCCAGCCATATCGTGCCTTTGTATATCTCTGCTGGTGTCGTTATCGCCGGTCACCAATGAGCCCAGATACCCGAATGGGTTTACCGCCTCGATTTCATCACCGTCGATCTGAACTCGTGGTGGTAGACTAACATTTTATTCTTGTGAGCCACTTCTTTTCATGTATTTTGTTTTCAGCGCATTGCGCATTCACAAGCTCAATCCTGCTAGCCTCAGAGCTAAGTTTGATGTACGTTTCCGCCATCGTCTCAAAGTTACATGCTACGATACCAACTTCGTCGGCGAAGCCAAAATGTAGGACGGACTTTCTGAAGATCGTGCCACTCGTGCCTATCACCGCTCTTCGAATCACACCTTCCAAAATCAGTTGAATTGAACACGGCGAGTCCTTGATGGGTTCAGACTTCGTTTTTCAGAGAGATAATGCTGTAATTCACAATTTAAAGTTGACTAAAGCCTGATTATCTGACAAAAACATAGAGGTTCTCGAGTAGCCAGCTTGTTCTACTGATCCCGAATTTCTGAAAAAAAAAACCTTTTGCGATCCTCAAATTGAAATAGGTTTAAAAAGCAAACCGATCTGACGTTTGTTCAAAAACAAACAGAGCCGCTCTTGATACTCGATCCAAGTTGAAACGGAATAATAAACAAATTTCATAAAGGGCGTCCCACATCAAATTGCATCACGAAAAAAACGCTGTAGAAAATTACCCATTGGGTATTTTGTCTTGAAAATGTGGGTAGAAGTAGTTTAAAGGGTGTCCACAGTTAAATTGCATCACTTTCAATAAGCTATAACATTTCACCCTTTGGGTTGATTTCAACGAATTTTTGGGTGAAATGACCTCAGCGTATATTGTTTACACTGCGTGACTTTCATTTTGAAATGTGTCGTAGTTTCGAAAATGTAGTCGAATGAACAGCAAGTGAGCGTGAACATTTTGCACACGTACCTCGACAACCCACTTCTTTCGCACCGAGCCATCGGAAAGATGTTGAAAATTCACCAGTCTACAGTGTCTCGTGTCATAAAACGTTTCGGGGAACGTTTAACTGTCGGTCGGAAGAAGATGAGTGGTAGACAAAGTGTTCCGTACTGTGTGAAGGATCACAAGCGAGTGGTTGCTGCCTTTAAACGCACACCCAACTGTTCCGTTCGGGATGTCGAGAATAAGCTGCACTTGACCAAAAGTTTCGTGCAGAAAGCCAACAAACGAACCGGGCTCCGTTCATTAAATGTTCAGAAAGCTCCAAACCGCAATGAAAAACAGAACTGGACAGCTAAAACACGTGCGCGTAAGCTGTACACACAAATGTTGACGAAACCACACTGCTGCATCATGGACGATGAAGCACACGTAAAAGCGGACTTTAAACAAATTCCCGGCAACCAGTATGTGACTGCGAAAGACAAGTTTGATGTTCCAGAGTCTCTCAGGAAACAGCAAGTGTTAAAGTTCCCCAAGAAATTCATGATTTGGCAGGGGATTTGTTCGTGTGGTAAAAGGAGCAAGCCTCTCGTAACAACTTCAACTATAAATTATACATAAATGAATGCCTGAAAAAAACGACTACTTCCGTTTCTCAAAACACAGTACGTCCCTACAATTTTTTGGCCGGACCTAGTCTCTTATCACTACTCCAAGGATGTTCTGGAGTGGTACAAAGCGAATGGTGTCAATTTCGTGCCGAAGGATCTTAATCCCCCAAACTCTCCAAAGTTGCGACCAATTGAAAAATATTGGGCTATAATGAAGCACGTTCTTCGTAAAGACTGTATTCGATGAAATTTGGACACACGCAATTGTTCGTAACTTTTTAGCGTGTGGGTAAAAATTATTGAAATTTTAACTGAATGTATTTCATTGTGTTGTGTCAATTGTGTAATGAGTTTCGTGAAAATCGGTCGAGTGATTTCATTGATGGCTTCGAATGAAGAAATAGTGCGCCAACAAATTTTGGGCACTCACTTCGAAAACCCAAACGCTTCTCATCGATGGATCGGAAAACAGCTCGGAATCGCACATTCAACCGTATCTCATGTGATCAAAACGTTCAAGGACCGTAAGACAACCAAGCGGAAAAATGGTAGTGGCAAAAAACGTGGCACATCAAATCCGGAGAAGGCCAGGATGGTATTGAACCAATTTAAGCGTTATCCCAACATTTCGATCAGGGATGTTGCGAAAAAGGCGAAAGTTTCAGTTTGTTTTGTGCAGAAAACAATGAAACGTTCTGGATTACATGTGTACAAGGTCCAGAAGGCACCGAACCGGAGCGATAAACAGATCTCGGTGGCCAAATCTCGTGCAAGAAAACTGTACAGGGAGTGGCTCACAAAACCGTTCTGCATTGTGATGGACGATGAGACCTACATTAAAGCCGACACCAAACAAATGCCAGGACAGGAACACTACGTCGCCACCTCTAAGTTGGCCGTTCCGGCGAGTGTACGGAAGAAGAAACTGTCGAAATTCGCCAAAAAATTCCTTGTCTGACAAGTGATCTGCGGATGTGGCAAAACGAGTCAGCCCTTCATCACCTCTGGGACCGTTAACGGACAAATCTACAAGGACGAATGCCTCCAAAAACGACTTCTGCCCTTCTTGAAATCTCACGATGACCCGACACTGTTTTGGCCGGATTTGGCATCTGGCCACTATGCCCGGCCCGTCTTAAACTGGTACAAAGATAATAATGTAGTTTTTGTACCAAAAGACGTCAACCCTCCAAACACTCCGGAACTTCGCCCAATTGAAAAATTTGGGGCAATCATGAAGGCAAAGCTAGTTAAAACTCCAAAACTGATAGAAAATGAACTTGAACTAAAGAAAGTGTGGTTAAAAGTAAGTAAGCAAGTCGGTCCTATCATTGCCCAAAATTTGATGAAAAGGGTCAAGGCAAAGGTGCGGGCATTTGGGTTGGGAGAAGAGGTTCAATAAACCAATGATGTCAAAACTTAACCATTTAGTAGTTCTTTATTTCCAGAAAGTTTGAAAAGAATCGGGCTCAAGGAAAATTTTTGGTGACCTATTTTGTGTGTCCAAATTTCATCGAATACAGTCTTTAAGCATCCTAAAGTTGTCACTACAGAACAGGAAATGTTGAAGTCATGGTTGAAAGCGGGTCGAAAAATACTGGGCTATTATGAAGCAGGCACTACGGAAGCATCCCAAGGAGGTCAAATCTGAGGAAGACATGAAGAAAAAGTGGGTTTCCGTACAGAAGAAGCTGCAGCCAGATGTTGTACAGAACCTAATGAGTGGAGTTAAGCGTAAGGTGCGAGCGTACGGTTATGGTATTGAAGTTGAATGAAATAAATATGCCAAAAGCTTACTAATGGGTTATATTTTATTGTCTGAAAGTTTGAAAAGGATCGGTCAACTAGGTAATTTTCTACAGCGTTTTTTCCGTGATGCAATTTGATGTGGGACACCCTTTACGCTCGACTAATCGCTTGTGGTGGGGCTTGCAGCAGCTTCCGATCGAAGGAAGCTGCATGTTAAAATGTTTTGAGCAGCTGCACTCGTCGATGACGATGAAGGAGGTTATTCCGGGATGTTGCGAGAGGGTCAACTACCGATTCTTACCGCTGAGAGCAGGACTGATAAACTCGGTTGACCTTGGCGCGATCCGATAAGGCCGTTGCTTTTCTTTCCTTCTCCCCGTCGAATCGCAGAGGCATTTAGCATTTTTGGGGGGTTCGATTGCCATTGTCAAAGAGTTGTCATGTCTGTCTTGTCATTCTCCCAGTAAGCTGAAATACGTTAATCTTAAAACTTAATTGCCCTTGTTGCTTCTTCTGTATGTGTGTGATCGTGTCGCTTCGCGATCAAAAAACAGTTATTCTTCCACCAGCAAACCCCGTATTTGTGGCGTGATATGGACGCACGCGTTCATGTTACTGCCGCTCGCTTGCAACTTCCGCTCGCGTGATACTTTATGGGTTCTCCTGATCTGTTGTGTTGTAATACAAGAAAACAGGAACTTGTTTTCCGGCATAAACATTTTTTATGTTGCGAAATGTTCTTGCTTTCGTTTGATTTCATTCTCTCTCTCTCAATTCCGGTGAAAAATACCACTCAGATGCAGCTTTTGCGATCATTTTTTTTTCTGCATGGTCATTGACAGCAATGAATAGCCGGTGCTAGCCTCCATCCGTCGCGCCGTGCATAATCCAACCGTCAGAACCATCA
The DNA here is from genome assembly GCA_024533555.2 of Aedes koreicus. Taxonomy (NCBI): domain Eukaryota; kingdom Metazoa; phylum Arthropoda; class Insecta; order Diptera; family Culicidae; genus Aedes; species Aedes koreicus. Next base: position 14,828 of record JAHHFK020003299.1, read on the forward strand.
AAATGACATTACGCGACATTAAGGGTGCTATTAGGGAAGACATGATGATAAAAATAACCATCCTGCTGACTGCTTTCGACATTCCATGAATCATTCCTCCCTGTGGGCTTGGATCTTCTTCTTCTTCCGCCCGTTGGCATCAATAAATCTTGCACAGAAATTTCCATAATTATGATTCGTTCCGACCGTCTTGCTTTTGCTCTGCGTGATCCCAAAAGTGCAAGCAAACCATGAGGAACTATTCGAGGAATGGAAGGTAACCTGACGCAAGCGGACAATGTTATTATTGTGGTTTTTGTTATCTTTTTTTTTTATTCGTTGCTCCATACACGACATACTGCAGAGCGGGAACCGGCCGCAGCATCTTCGCCGTCGTAGTTTTGTGGTCGCCGATGCACCGTGGTGAATATTTCTTTTCTCGTCAAATATAATATCTCATGGAGAACTTGTGCCTTTCTTTTTGTGTATGCGGTTAAGCCAGCAACCTGCACGTGACGGATCGGGCGTTGTTGGACGACTCCGATGTGCAGTGTCGTAGTTAGGAGTTTTGAAGATCGGAATTGGAACCAAGTCACAACATTTTAGATGAAGATTTCGAATGCTTTTATTCGGATATTGCAAGACCCAGGAATACCTACTTCATTGGGTTGATGGCCAAAAACCAAAGAAATCGTTGCTCAGAGATGGTTTGAAAAGCTGAAAAGGCTTGCAACTGTTTCAGTAACTGGTGCAATGAGAAGAATACCAACGAAGGCATTGTTTTACTTTATTCTTGCTTTGTATTAATTTGTACAACTAGATACTGAAAAGTTTGGGCTAGGGATTAAAAACTTTTGGAAGGGAAACACAAGAGACCGTGGTACCACCGTTAAATTGTTAGCTTTTATTATAGATTTTTGATCTAGGTCTTGATCAGTGGTGGTAACCTCATGCGAAATGCTGAGGCCCGCACACCGCCAACAGTTTATAGGTACAGTTCATGCAAACACGGAGAATTGATTACATATAATAAACATCATATGTATGCCGTAATAAGCCAGCAATCAACGAAATTTTGAGCGACATAAATCTTTGTCGCTACATATAAACCATCGGCTGGTGGCAGACGAAGTGTATCGTCATCTATAGAAAACAGTGCAAGCATGTCATGACATTTTCTCTTATAACGATTCAATTTTGCGTGTGCTTCAATATTATTTAAATAATGTCAAAATACAGTACATTTACCACCACTGGTCTACATTCGTGGGAATGCGAGTGTCCGAATCTCACCTCAGGATCGATTGTTTTTCTATACAGACGGTTAAATGAACAATAAAGTGGATGCAGGAATAACTGGTCCAGGGATAGACGTTTCGATTCGTATGGGCAGGCCACTAACTGTATTTCAAGTTAAAATTCATGCAATTCCTGAATGTCCTGCTCTATGCTTGCGTAGAAACTACACACTTAGAAATTATTAGTTTTACACGAGACGTAATTCATCTTTGTAAAAAGTCGGGGAACGTAAACAAAGATTTCGTGTAAAATTATGTCTCCTGAAACTTCGGTCTCAGGGCACCGAAATTTACATGACATTTTGGTAGTGTGTATATACATTGAAACATTTACAATATGTTACACAGTCAAGAAGCTCTAAATGCTTCAAAGCCAGCAACATGCACTTCCAACCATGTTCGGGATTGTGTTCCATCACTCCATTTGTTGTCTTGTCGTAATCCCAAGTCAACTTGTACTGGGTTCCAGGTATTGTGTAATTGATGGAAACGATCTAGCCGATGCGCTTGCAAGACAGCTCTTCAGTTTCTAGGGCCTGAGCCCTTTTGTGGTTTATCTGCTTTTTCTTTTAGTATGGAGCTGAAAGCTTGGGAATCTTTGAAAGTGAAGAAAAACTAGAACAATTATTTCATAACTAGGAATTCAAAACGGTTCATTAACCCCAAACATTTCTATGACTCGCAAAACACACGATCTGTCTAAAAAAGATCTTAAGGTGTGGCCCAGTTAGAGTTGGAACCTAGACTATTGCGCATATTTCGGATATACATTAACAAAATAGTATTCTGTTTTAACTAAAATGATCCCATCGGAAAGGTTAAAATAGCGGGAGAGTCGCCTGGGGACTGAGCGGGCACATCATGCATTTTCTACATAACTTCCTCCGCCGTCGGACTTTTCAAGTTAGTATTGGCAACCATCGGTCTGGCACTTTCAGGGAAGAAACAGGTGTGCCGCAGGGATCGGTGATTGCTGTCACCCTTTTCCTAATCAGGATGAACGGAGTCTTCTCAGGTTTGCCTGCAGACATCCGCATATTTGTGTATGCGGACGACATCGTCCTGATGGTTGTCAAAAGCACCTTGCTGGCCTTGCGGAAGAAGCTGATCTAGACGGTAAGGCACGTAGAAAACTGGGCTCTAGGCATCGGATTTGAACTGTCTACCGAGAAGAGCGCATACATCCACATATGCAGCAGCAACCATCGACCTTTCTCTACATCGGTCCCTCTTGGGGGTAGACCCATCACTCGAAGCTCCACCGTCAAGGTCCTCGGGATCCGGATTGACCGCTCTCTAACGATCCGCCCTCACTTCGACGAGGTAAAATCCAACTGCCGTAACCAAATCAGCGTCACCCAGATTGCAATCGTGCAACAAGGCTACGAGTTGTCTCTGCCATCGCCAACACCCGCATCACGTACGGAATTGAAATAACGAGCCTCGCTAGACAGTTGCTTGAAGACAAACTAACCCCGATCTACCACACCACCATCAGAGTTACCTCTGGACTCCTTCTGTCCACTCCTGGGATTGCCGCCTGCGTCGAGGCAGGAGCACTCCCGTTCAAATACTTCATCGCATCTTCGTTGTGCAGGCGTACTGCTGGTTTTTCTCGAGAAAACAGCTTCCTCTAGCAGAGGAGTCTTCCTCCTTGAGGAGGCCAACCACTCCTCAACAGCCTTGTCAACCAGGAGCTCCCTCAAGTGGCCAGGATCCACTGGTGTGGAGCTAGAGGTTGGAACCTACCGACAATCAAGATCGCTACACGGATGGCTCGGTTAGGCAAGGCAGAGTGGGGATAAGAATCGCAGACTGCAGGTTTAGTCAATTCCACAAACTCCCAGCACAGTGCTCCATTTTTTCCGCTGAAGCCCTAGCTGTACGGATCGCGACAACGATACCAACTGATCGACCACTCCTCATCCTCATGGACTCAGCAAGCGTTGTTGCGGCTCTCGGATCAGAGACCCCATCCCACCCATGGATCCAGGCAACAATGCGACACGCTTCCCCTGGGAGAACGGTCTCTTGGATTCCGGGACACTGTGGCATCCCAGGTAATGTCGAAGCAGATCAGCTAGCCTCCATGGGCAGGACGGGTAGACTTGTCACCCCCAGCGTCCCCGATGTTGATACCAAAAAATGGATCAAGTATACACTGCGCACTGCATGGTCAATTGAATGGGCCCAGTCACGCACTTCTTTAATTATGAAAATAAAGGGGGTTACCCACCAGTGGAAGGACCCCCACGATCACCGGAACCAGCGTATCATTTCGTGGCTACATTTCGGGCACACCAAAGCCTCTCACAACCTCTCCGGTAACGGGCCGTTCCACATCAACTGCCCAATATGTAGCTTTCAGCACACCGTGGAGCATTTTATTTGTAACTGCCCCAGTATGAGAGGCCACGCCATTCCTGGCAGTACAAGAGACGCTCTCTGTGAAGATGCCACGAGGGAGGCGGCATTAATATGCTTCCTAAAAGATGCAGATCTATACAACCGGATATAGTTCAAGGAAGTCACCAAGTACTACCAACCAATTTACAAACCTTTGCTACCCAAACTGGGCCCTTCTTATTATGATTACGATGCTAAGGACAGCAACCAACAGTTAATACGATACCAGACCCACGCACGAAAAGGACCTTCCGCAACCACAAACATCAACCGACAGACTGATGACGACCCATGCACGAAAAGGACAACCCTAAAACAAATTCTTAATACTCTGTTACAGTTTGTAGTTGAAGAAAACTCCGATATGAACCACTCCGTAGGGAAATGCACAGAGGGGCCCCTTCCGGTCTCCCCTGTTTATTAATGTCTCATGTGGAGCCGAACCAACTGTGGCTGAAAGGCTCCTTAATAAAGATAAATTCGGCCTTTACATAGGTTTCCATCATCCATGAGAGGAGACAGCCATTGAATTTTGTCAACACATGATCATACAGTTCTCTGGGCACGGATTCCGGCCACATTGTTCTGCTTTTGATCCCTATTTGGTTGTCTACAGGCACGGTGTGACTCGAAGCCTTCCCGGAGATCCGTGGCACGGTGGGCGCCAAAAAAAAAAAAAAAAAAAAAAAAAAAAAAAAACTGCGATACGCGAAACTTTTTGGCCAAATCGTGGTCTGAGATGTTGGGGTTTGCCTTAATGCTCTTGATGACTTTGTTCCGCAGTTGACTGTTGACAGTACCCGCCCGACGCTTGCTTTGAGGCTTGCGATCCGTCGACAAAGTTTCTCTGTACTTTTCCAAAACACGCCACACGGTATTTCTGGGGAAAACCCAACACTTTAGCAAGTTTTGGTCCAGACCACGAAGGGTTTTCCAAATGATTGCGCACAATTATTTTTCTTCTTTCTTCTTCCATTTTGTGTTTCTCTGAAACACGTTCGAACTGCACCGCGAAAAAAAAACTTCTGATGCTGTTATTGTTATAGGGAACACATAAGATGTCATAGTTTACAAATCCGACACTAGGGTCCGAGTCCGAGCCGGAATCACTTGAAGCTGATTGAAAAACTGTAACATTTATTATGCCTGTCAATTTTCAGTAAATGACGACAGTTCTTCA
>JAHHFK020003300.1:0-151386 GCA_024533555.2 Aedes koreicus
TGTAACCGTTCTTATTACTCTCTTGCAAATTGTTTTAAACACAGTGGCTTGTGCGCCACCCACCTGGAGAGAGACCACTGGTTCAGTTTTCTTGATTTGCCCGGCTCTGCATAGTCGAAGCACGAGTTCAATCTACGGGGGTATTCTCGAACGGTTCCTCTGGCCACCTGGCCACAAGCGAGAGCGAATGAGCTGAGGTGAGCGTAGAGATGCAGTAAGATAACGGACAATTGCTCAAACTAACGAACTCCGTACGTGAGAGCTGGGTGGATAAAATAACCACAGGGCTTGGCAAAGATAAAACGCGTAGGTTTTGGTTTCATTTATGTATGTATTGTCTTCATAATTTAATTAATAATTTGTGTCGTGTGAAAGTGTGTGTGTTGTAGTGTATGTGATATTGCCATGGTTATTGACATACCTAATCAGGGTTTATGTAGCGACTGGCAGCTGACGAGGTCGACCGAGGGGTCTCTCGATGTCGTGTGACGTTCAACGGCTGGGCGATGATCGAGTTGTAGTCGGGAGGGACTCGGGTGCGTAATTGGGCAATTAAGGTGGGGGGATGGGCATGGGTTGAAAATCCGTAACTCTTTCGTTTCCTCTCTTACGGAATGCCAACGTCCCAAGTAACATTGCTAACACCATCTTGCTTTATTAAGTTTTATTAAAGTTTCATGAAAGCCACTTGAAATCAATTTGGTTTTATTATGGCACCAAGAGGTGCCACTTGGTTTCACATTTTAGTCAGGTTTATGAGAACCTACACAGCTTGTTTTCAACGATCTTAAAACCTTGTTTCCCAAATTCCTTTTACTCCTCACAAAGGTTTTATTTCGACTTTATGAACTCGTAATATATTGTATTGAAATGCCGTTTTAGGACTCATTGACATTATCTTATTATGGTCAGTAGAAAAAGCATTTTAAAACCATTTTACCTACAGTAAATGCATTAAACGGCAAATTGGCATTGAAGGAAGTCGCCATAAGACCAAATAGTTTTATAATAGTCATTGCGAAGAAAAATTGGCTTTATGGCAAAACTGTGATTATTCTTCAATCGCCATATTGCACTATAAGAAAAAATTGAAATGTGTTAAAATAAATGATTCAAATTTTCAATGGTATGCAAACAAACTGTAGATCGGAGACTTATCTCGGCATTCTTTAAAATAATCTCATCCGATTCCAAACACGTTTAAGGAAATTCATGATTAATTTATCGAATGTATTTTTTAAAATTTGATTTATGTTGTTGTAAATTCGCATAATTTCCGAGGCGCATTAATTTTCGGCTCTTATCGCGCTAATATTTACCATTAAAATAAATGCGCATATAATTTGGAGCATAATACGCTGTAGAAAACACAATTTGTTTTGGATATTTTGTTATCAAACAAAATTTCCCGCAACACTAGACCTTTTTTTTACTGCTAAATGAATCAGAAGAGCAGAGAATCGAACAAAGCAGAACAACAACAAAACAACCTCGATTTCACAGTGAAGTTTGACAGCTGTGGCCATTTGGCCGCATTCTGGTTTTCATGGCAGCCAATAGGTTTTATGAAGGTTCTCAAGTGGTCATAACATCTTTCACTAGAACATTTTCAAAATCTTTATGTTCTTGTAAAGGTTTTATTAACTTGTTATCACAACCGTCTATAGAATGGGCCATGTTGTATAAATTTCGGCTTTAAAGAAGCATAGAGGAGGTGTTGGTAGACAAAACAGTTTCAAATGTAGTTTTATCTCCAAAGCCAGGAGAAGTGTTATACGGCTGGAATAAAACTAAAATTGTTACTTGGGGTATCACCTACTGGTTTTCGCCTTTAGGATTACGCAACCGCGGTAGTGTTTCATTTCGTCCCGGTGCACATTGGCACAATTCTGAAAACAGACGGTCAAAAACATTCTCACCCTTTTGTTATCATTTTATCGACTAGGTGTCTTCAGAAGAGTTGCTCAAAATGTTATTCCGCATCTTTTGAAAAAACACGCTTAACCTTTCATAAGGGCTTAACTACACTTTCAAATTCTAACTTTTTTCAGCTACGAAATGTTACCAACAATATATCGCATTTTGAATTGACTCGGTACCTCACAGAGCACAACGGGCCACTCTCCTTCTAATTCGTTAAATATTATGACACATTCGCAATATTAATTGACTAATAACTAGTATTATTTCTAAAAAAGATTTTTCTGGGTACCCTTCAGTACCCAACGCTAAAAATTTCAGAAATACTAGTTCATTAGATAATCTTTCAAATACAATCGATTTGAGACCGCGCCAGGTTCCGTCCAGCTTTATTTCAGTTTGTTGAGCATTACGTCACACACTATTACAATTTCATACCATTTCCAACTAAGGATGTACTAGGTACTCTTTAGAACCCAAAAATATCCAAAACAAATTGTGTTTTCTACAGCGTATTATGCTCAAAATTATATGCGCATTTATGTTTATGGTGAATATTGGCACGGTAAGAGCCGAAAATTAATGCGCCTTGGAAATTATGCGAATTTGCAACAACATAAATCAAATTAAAACAAATATATTCAATAAATTAATCATGAATTTTCTGTAGAGTGCTTGGAATTGGATGAGATTATCTGAAAAAAATGACGAAATTAGTCTCCGATCTACAGTTTGTTTGCATACCATTAAACATTTGGATGCATTTATTTTTCCTCGTTTCAATTATTTCTTATATTTCAATATGGCGATTGGAAAACAATCACAGTTTTGCCATAAAGCCAATTTTTCTTCGCAATAACTATTATAAAACTATTTGGTCTTATGGTAACTTCCTTCAATGCCAATTTGCCTTTGAATGCATTTACTGTAGGCAAAATGGTTTTAAAATGCATTTTCATGTGACCATAATAAGATAATATCAATGAGTCCAAAAACGGCATTTCAATACAGCATTTTACGAGTTCATAAAGTCGAAATAAAACCTTTTAATATGAGTAAAAGGAATTTGGGAAACAAGGTTTTAAAACCGTTGTAAACAAGCTGTGTAAGTTCTTATAAACCAGACTAATATTTGAAACCCATTGGTATCTCTTGATGCCATAATAAAACCATTTGATTTCAAGTGGCTTTCTTAAAACATTAATAAAACTTAATAAAGCAGGATGGTGTTAGCAATGTTACTTGGGCTATTATTCAAATTATAAGCATTAAACCATTCTGATCGCTCGAAGGGGCCTCAAATAGCTCAGTCGTTAATAGCACAGTTTACCAAGCCGTAATCGATTCCAGTCGCAGTTTCGGATTGGAAATTTTCTCGACTTCCCTAAGCATAAGTATCATTGAGCTTGCTTCACAATATGCAAATTCATAAATTAGTGTTTGGCAAAGAAAGTTCTTACTTCTAAACTGTGGAGGTGCTTCCAGAACCTCTAAGTTGAGAGCAAGCGAAACCTCATTGAAAAGAGCATGCCAAAGCCAGTTAGCAGAAGAACCATTCTAATCCATTCAAAATCCTACTTCTTAATCCTTCCTCTTTCGAACAGAAGCACTCCAACAACCGTCTCAACTGATTATTACAATTTACTATTCCTCCACACTATCAATTTTCAAGCCTTTGAGCAACATCGGATCTTTTCCACTTTGTTAGCCACTCCCACGATCCTGACTAAATGCCACGGAACCATTCTCGGAACCGAGTCTCAGACAGTCACCAGCAGGACGCAGCGCAGCGCAACGATAAGCGAACGGAACCCCGGTATTATGATAATGTGATCCTTCGTCTTCCGCTCTGAATGTTTTACGACGACTACCTAAACGCGATGAAACCGGTGAAGATGATAAAAATTCAAAATATTACATTGTTTCGATTCGCCGTGTGGAATCTTCATTGTATTTTTATCCAGCTGATGGGTTGCCGCTGCCCTAGAGGGGCCGGTCGGAAGACGATGATGCTGATGGGGCTGCAAATTATAGGATTGCCGTCTGCCGAAGCGGGAAAAGAAGGGCAAAGATGAAAGGATAAGGCAACATCGGATGGAACCGACCATAAAATTCTCCATAGCGGGGATAAGATAACGAAACACTTTATTCCCAACGCCATCGAGAATAGAGGAAAAAAGGGAAAGTTTATTTATTCCAAAGAACTCTCTCCAGCTGTCCGGCATAGTTTTTTATTTCTGATCAGCGGCGTGGAAAATAGCTTCAAGGCAGTTCCTTCTGACGGAAAATGTGTTTATCCTGAACAACGCTTCAAGTGAATACCAATTTCTGCTGTCGGAAAGTTTATCTGAAATTGAACGTCCACAGCAGGTTTGGGTGTGGGAAAAATTCCCCATAAAATGCAAGTTCATCTAAGCTAACGAGTTAATTACTCTTATTAAAAGTGGAAGTTGGTCATCATCATTGTAACCGGTGATCCGGAGCACACTGGATCTGACCTCAATGGGAGCATTAATTGGGTTTCTCTGCTCCGAAAGACCGAGCTCTGAAACGTGCTTCGAAGGAAACCGACTGTCAGCAGTTTGGGACCTTCCGAGCTGAACGCTGACCAAAGGATAGATTCTTGGGAAGAGAAAACATGGCAGAACATCTGCACTGGCGACAGTGGCAAAGGAGCATCTGTTAATCGCATCAATGTGTAAAAAGAGCAACCAACTTGTTCTTCAGTGTCCTACAAGAGTGGATCCATGTGGTTTACCGAGATGAGACGTGCTTCTGAATAAAAAATCGAGCATCTTAGGATAGTTTACTCTGCTTCTGTGTGCTGATCTTTCTTCACCACAAGTTGCATTCATCTTACTCAATGGCAGGGTGTGATGTAAGGTATAATGATTATCAAAATTCATGAGCATTTGACAACTTTCTAAATATATCAACGTCGCCCATCAATGCCACATCCGACGCTAATGATGAGCGATTACCCCAAGCTTGCATCACCTGAGTACCTCAAATGTTAGCCTACATCATGACAGATGATAATGATAATTCATTAGCTTATTCTAGGAAATGGATCCACCAAATATGACCTCCCATAGTGGACCAAAGCGGATATCAAAATGACTCGTTCGTGTGCCATCGGTGTCACGTTTGGTCATCCTCTTTCTCTCCCTCATGCAGACACGCAAACGGACTCATCACCATAATCACAGCCCGCGGTATTTTGTCAGGATCAGCACCCAGCACTTTCGGTCGCAACAGGAGCCATATCCAGCTAATTGATGTATGATGAATGGTTACGCTGGGAAATGATGACCTCGTGCTCGTCCGGTGGCCATGGGAGGTATTAATTTCCAAAGGTTTACCATTGTAGGGCATTTCGTTTCAATGTTGGTAAAGGACTTTGGATTGTGGTGCCAATTAGATCCGTTCAAAAGTATGATTGATGGGGGAGCGCCGGTGCATGTTGCTGCCCAGCAACTGATCCAAACACATTTTTTTTATACCTATATAACATTTTTTTAAATGCATCTCGTTGCAGCTAGAGAGTCCAATTAAAAGGAAATATCTAAATAGGAAATGATTCGAAAAATCACAATCATTGTGCAGCGAAAAAATACTTGTTTTTTTACCTGTAATTTTTATTGTATTGCATTTGTGCGCGAAGTACTAATTGAATTTGGGCTGTTCCCTTCCAAAAGGATGATGTGAAAATAATGGCAAAAATACTTTTGCATGAGCATGAGCATGAGCATGAGCATGAGCATGATTGACCGCCCGAGGTTGCTACTCCGTTTTTTCCAGATCAGCTGTTATTACACAGCGAACCAAAAGATGATGCTTGGGACCAGCATACATCCTCAATGTGTAAAAACTGGTGATCCCAAACCAAGGCAATACCGGCGCCGGCCTCGCCCGAATGCAGGTCAAGTAGGGAATGGGTAGGAATATGTTGACGTGATACTCGCTTTATTGGAAGCCGCGAACACCTCTGCACTCCCAAGAGAAATCACTGGGATGTTGGATAAAATAGTTGGGTTTGCAGCGGGATCCGTTTTGGTAAACGGTGTGCTGAATTTAACTGACGTCAGCAGTGAATAAGATATTTAACTATGTTCCCGATTTATTCTTCGTAAAAAGATGCACATTAAAGTTAATCAAATTTTGACACCGATTTAAACCAACAGTAAGGATGCTGTTGGGGCCACTCTAAAGTGTGGGTGGTTTATTTCTATGGAATGCAAGAATACGTTAAAAACATCTAGTTTGAGTACCGATTTAAACTAACAGTAGGGATGCTGTTGGGACCACTCACAAGTGTGGGTGGTTTATTTCAATGGAATACAAGAATATGTTGAGATATCCAATTTGACGACCGATTTAAACCAACAACACCCTCCCTAAAACCCTGAAGCAGATAAAAATAAAAAATTAAAATATCATAGAAGACAAAAATGGTATTAATACAAATGTCCAACTTGAATGATGTACATGGCATTTTAAGACACAATTAAATTAGTTGACCATGTAAAAAGCGGCTACAGTAAGTCAATACGAGAACATAATATGCGTATGTACAAAATATATCTGATATCCACTGGATTGTTACTGGAAAAATATAATTTGATATGTACTAATATCCTAATAGTCCTGGAAAAGCTGAAAACAGAAAATATAATTCCGATTATCAAAAATATAATTTCAACATACTATACTACTAAAGATATTTTTTATAAGACGTGTTGTTCAAACATGTCTTTATACTGTTTTAGTTACATTTCTATGATAGCAATTGGAGCGATCGAAGAGCCCAGTGTGATGGTTTCTGAAAAAAAATGCTTATTTAATTATTATACCACTAAACACAATATTAAAATATGATCCTATACTGCCTACTAGCCATTCTTTTAAGAATATAGTAGTTAATGTTCAAAAATGCAAATTCAAAGTAAATATTATGCTGAAATGCTGAAAAACAAATTCAGCCTTTTATCCATGTCATGTTGTTCCAGGCTCCTGAGATAAATGGTTTTGGAATGCAAAGATGATTCCAAAGCCTGCTGAAATCATTAATTGATATGAGAATGGAAAATTATTTGATATGATTTACAGGTCGCACCCCCTCACTTCGCTATTGTCAAAATGACAACATTGCCCAGGCATGTTTACGCTGGCAGTCTTTTGTGATCATATGACTCGTGGAGGTTGGAACTTGTGAGGACCAGAGGTCGGTTGCACCCTCCTTCGAAGTTGTCAATACACCATTTGAAGCCCAATAATGGCAAACATACGTTTGCATATAAAAACTAATAAATGATCCACAAAAAATTAAAACCGTTCTCTAGAAAAAGTATTCATGACTGACCCATAATACTCTGGTCATTATCCATGCTAAAATGGATATGATCCATAAAATTTATTAATGTGATCCATAATTTGTATAAAATTTAGCAATAAAATGTCAAAAATGTACCGTTATATATCTAGGGAATGATCGATAAAATTGTGCAGATTACCCGTTTACATGTTACATATGATCCAAAAATGGTTTAATGGCGTTCCTTAAACTTGCAAAATTTATCCACAAAATAAAATCTTTGTGCACTAAAATACATGCACATGATTCATAAATTATTGAAAATGTTCCATAAATAAAATGTCAATGATCCGTAAAAAAATGAATAATGAACTATAAACTTACAGAATTGATCCATAGCAAATCAATTTTGTGCACTTAAACATATGGGTATGATCCTTAAATTATGCCTGCATATTTGAGTTTTGGTCACTATTTTTTCAAATGTTTTGTCCATAAAGATTGAGAAATTGATCCTTAACATTCCCGTTAGACTGATGCAAATTTTGAAATGTTCTCTCCCTTATGCTTAAACGATTTCAAATTGTGTCCTGAACAATATCTTGAAATTTGAGCATTTGTGATAAGAAACTAACTTTAATACGATTTTTTTATTATGACTCCTAAAATCAGCAGCAGTCCTTCTGTTGCTTCCTAAAATCAGCAGCAGTCCTTCTCAACCGATTCCTGCCAACAGAGTCATCCCGGCCCTGTTTTCGAGGATAGGGAAGGGGTCTCCCAGACTCTCATCGCAGGCAAGTATCTTAATTGTTCATCTCTTTGCCTGCCTGATGTTCTTTCGGATTGCAGCAATACATACTTTGATGCCACTGGATTTCAGCCCAATGACCTCGCATGCTACGCTTCAAGACAAATCGCCACTCGTTGTTCGATGCAATCGATGGATCACCAGCTCGACAACTCAGCTGGTCCAGGTAAATTATTGACCAGTATATGTCCATCCGAAGCAAACAAAGATACTGCACCCGTTCTCAGTGGAACTCGACAATTCCAGCTCTCTTCGGACGACGCTCATTTCATTGACCACGCGATGGATCACCAGCTTGACAACTCTGCTGGTCCAGCCATAACTTCAAGCAACTTCCAGGTCCAGCCTCTAGATCCAGGCCTCCGGATCTATTATCAAAACGTTCGTGGACTGAGGACCAAAATCGACAGGTTCTTTTTATCGGTTTCGGAGGAAGAGTACGATTTGATCGTGCTGACAGAAACATGGCTGGATGAACGGATCTACTCAACGCAACTTTTTGGATCTATATACTGTCTTCAAAACTGATCGGTCCCATCTGAACAGCTGTAAATCGCGTGGTGGAGGAGTCCTGATTGCCGTTTCGAGGAGACTGACCAGCTACCTTGATCCCGCACCTATGTCTTGTTGACTAGAACAGCTGTGGGTTGTAGTCGAAATCCCACACACCACTTTAAGTGTCGGAGTAGTTTATCTGCCTCCTGACCTAAAAAACGACTGCTCGATCATCTGTGAGCTTGTGGAATCGATAGGTTTGGTCTTGTATCGACTGAGCCCCCGCACTTGCGCTTTCTTGTTTGGAGACTTTAACCAAACTGGTTTGCAGTGGCGCTTTCCTGATAGTGGTACACCATCCATTGATCCACTACTATCATATATGCCCGCAGCCTGCTGTGCTCTCATGGATGGATTCGACTTGAACGGGCTTTTTTAAATCAACACGCATCTGAAAAGGAATAATCGCTTGCTGGATCTTGTCCTGGTGAACGATTCAGCGCTATCCGGTTCTACGGTTTCTTTGCCAATCGAGGCCCTGATCGATCTTGATGCCGATCATCCCGCCCTTGTTGTATCGGTTGACTTACCTACACCGATTGTATATGTACCGCCATCTGCGCAACTCTCTCTGGACTTTCGCCGGGCTGATTACGCTTTAATAGGCGACGTGCTTTCCGAAATTGACTGGAATTTCATTGAATTGACCACTGATGTCAATGTTGCTATGGAACAGTTCAGTGCCGCAGTCGAGGATGCAATTTTCCGGGCTGTTCCAGTACGACGGCCTCCGCAAAATCCTCCTTGGTCCAACCCCCGCCTACGCTTGTTTAAGCGAATTCGATCCGCTGCGCTCCGAAGATACAGCAACTCTCGATCATTGCACTACAAACGACTGTTCAATCAAGCTAGCCGCCGCTATCGTCAATATAGCCATTTTCTCAAAAACCGTTACGTAAAACGCACGGAAGCAAATCTTTGCTCCAACCCCAAGGGTTTTTGGTCGTTTGTGAATACCAAACGGAAGGAATCTGGTTCACCCAGTTCAATGTTTCTGGCCAACAATACGGTCCGCAGCGAACGCGAGAAGTGTAACCTGTTTGCACGACACTTTGAAAAAGTTTTTCACAACTTCTCCGCTACGACGACGCAAGTGAACCAAGCGACTCCTGCGGTGCCACGTGATGTGTTCAACTTCGATCTTCCACATTTCACACCGCAAATGCTGCAAGCCGGAACGCGTAAATTAAAACTCTCGTACGTCACCGGTCCTGACGGCATTCCATCATGCGTTCTGAAGTATAGTGCAGATATTCTTAGCTTTCCACTAGCAATGCTGTTCAATCTTTCGGCTCAGCAAAGGCAGTTCCCCACACGATGGAAATTTTCGTACTTGTTTCCAATTCACAAGAAAGAAGACAAACGGGATGTTGCCAATTATCGTGGAATTACCTCTTTGTGCGCATGCTCCAAGTTATTTGAGATAATTGTCAACGATTCCCTGTTTGCATGTTGTAAACAGTATATCGACACAGAGCACCACGGCTTTTACCCAAAGCGATCCGTATCTACGAACTTGGATTCAGGATGGCAAGTTGATGCCGCATATATGGACTTAAAAGCTGCATTTGACACAGTGGATCACGAAATCCTTCTGACTAAACTGGAGAAACTTGGCGTCTCATCTAGGAGTGCGGATTGGTTCAGATCCTACTTGATCGACCGTTCAGTGCGCGTCAAGCTCGGCTCATCTGAATCGGAAGCATTCTCCCGTAAGGTAGTAACCTTGGCCCGCTGCTCTTCTCAATTTTTTTGAATGATGTTTCGTTGCTATTACCCTCGGGATGCCGCTTCTTTTTCGCCGACGACGCAAAAATTTATAAAATAGTAAAATGTCTCTCAGACTGCTTGGATCTGCAGGACATGGTGGGAATCTTTGGGGATTGTTGCACAAGGAACTTGCTAAGCCTCAGCGTCGAAAAATGCAACGTTATTTCGTATCACCGCAAACACCAGCCGATCACATTTGATTATGTGTTGTCGGGACGTTGCCTAACCCGAGTACAGCACCTTAAGGATCTTGGTGTTATCCTTGATACTGGGCTCACCGATTACACTATAATAATCTTGTTGGCAGAGCCAATCGTCAACTGGGCTTTATGTTCAAAATTGCAGACGAATTCCGTGACCCACTATGCCTCAAGTCCCTCTATTGCTCACTTGTACGGTCAATATTGGAAACAAATGCGGTCGTCTGGAGTCCTTTCCATGCCATTTGGATCGCCAGAATTGAAGCTGTTCAAAAAAAAGTTGTGACATATGCTCTTCAATTTTTTGGTTGGCGTGATCCAAGAAACCTGCCGCCATACGAGGAGCGGTGCCGTCTTCTACTGATCGAAGACTGGACTGGAGGTGAGACGATCAATTGCACAAGCAACGTTCGCAGCGAAACTACTACCCGGCTACCCGGCTTTGCTAACACAGCTGAATTTGTACGCACCCGAGCGACCACTTCGACATCGTGATTTTTTGCTCTTGTAACCACGGAACAGAAATTACGCTATGCATGAGCCTACTCGTTCATTTTGTCAGCGGTTTAACGACTACTTTGGCTTCTTTGACTTTAGTATTTCAATTGACGTGTTTCGCCTAAGACTTTTGAATATTTTCCGCACCTCTAATCGCTACCAACTAGATTAAATTTTATTCATTGAGACATCAACTGTCAGTTGAATTTTACATGTTAAAATAAAATAAAAATAAAATAAACGTACGATGTGACATAAAAGACACGATTTGTTGTGCTCTACTACAAGTGCTAGAAATACAAAGGTTGCTTGCTGAGCAGTTGATGAACTATGGAGGTAGAAAGCGGCCGATGCTTTCGATATCCGAAGTGTTAGTATAGCGTTTCCAAGCAAACGACTGATTCAAGCATTTGCCCGGTATCATGCAAAGGGAGGATATTTTTTGTAGTAAGGTCCAACAAGCGAAAGCTAAGCGATTGCCCGGCAGATTTTATAAAAAAATCTGAAATAACAGTTTCATCAAGTCTTGAATTTGACCTGTATTTCTTTACGTGCACGATTTTTCTTTACCAATTTTATTGGGAAACATGTGTCGTAGTTGCGGTCGTAAAAGAACATGAGATCGCAAAAGTAAGTCAGCTTTATGAACAATTGAAAATTTTCTCCAACACGATCCTTCTTTTTCAGCAATATTTAAGCCGCATAGCTAAAGGAACGAACATGTTAATAAATCTGAGATGTAGCGCAGTCAAAATTGGAATAAATCCGGTTTAATTTATGAATCATACATATTAAAGACTGTATTCGATGAAATTTGGACACACGCAATTGTTCGTAACTTTTTAGCGTGTGGGTAAAAATTATTGAAATTTGAACTGAATGTATTTCATTGTGTTGTGTCAATTGTGTAATGAGTTTCGTGAAAATCGGTCGAGTGATTTCAGTGATGGCTTCGAATGAAGAAATAGTGCGCCAACAAATTTTGGGCACTCACTTCGAAAACCCAAACGCTTCTCATCGATGGATCGGAAAACAGCACGGAATCGCACATTCAACCGTATCTCATGTGATCAAAACGTTCAAGGACCGTAAGACAACCAAGCGAAAAAATGGTAGTGGCAAAAAACGTGGCACATCAAATCCAGAGAAGGCCAGGATGGTATTGAACCAATTTAAGCGTTATCCTAACATTTCGATCAGGGATGTTGCGAAAAAGGCGAAAGTTTCAGTTTGTTTTGTGCAGAAAACAATGAAAAGTTCTGGATTACTTGTGTACAAGGTCCAAAAAGCACCGAACCGGAGCGATAAATAGAACTCGGTGGCCAAAACTCGTGCAAGAAAACTGTCCAGGGAGTGGCTCACAAAACCGTTCTGCATTGTGATGCACGATGAGATCTACATTAAAGCCGACACCAAACAAATGCCAGGACAGGAACACTACGTCGCCACCTCTAACTTGGCCGTTCCGGAGAGTGTACGGAAGAAGAAACTGTCGAAATTCGCCAAAAAATTCCTTGTCTGGCAAGCGATCTGCGGATGTGGCAAAATGAGTCAGCCCTTCATCACCTCTGGAACCGTCAACGGTCAAATCTACAAGGACGAATGCCTCCAAAAACGACTTCTGCCCTTCTTGAGATCTCACGATGGCCCGACACTGTTTTGGCCGGATTTGGCATCTTGCCACTATGCCCGGCCCGTCTTAGACTGGTACAAAGATAATAATGTAGTTTTTGTACCAAAAGACGTCAACCCTCCAAACACTCCGGAACTTCGCCCAATTGAAAAATTTAGGGCAATCAAGAAGGCAAAGCTCGTTAAATCTCCAAAACTGATAGAAAATGAACTTGAACTAAAGAAAGTGTGGTTAAAAGTAAGTAAGCAAGTCGGTCCTATCATTGCCCAAAATTTGATGAAAGGGGTCAATGCAAAGGTGCGGGCATTTGGGTTGGGAGAAGAGGTTCAATAAAACAATGATGTCAAAACTTAACCATTCAGTAGTACTTTATTTCCAGAAAGTTTGAAAAGAATCAGGTTCAATATCATTCCTTAAACTTGAAGTGTGAAAATTTTTGGTGACCAATTTTGTGTGTCCAAATTTCATCAAATACAGTCTTTATCGTAAATGCACAAAGTTGATTTGCTAAGGACCATATTTAGAAGTTTGTGTTTAATTTTTCAAGCCTATTATGGATCATTGGCGATTTATTTATGGAATATTTTCAATAATTTATCGATCATGTAAATATATTTGAGTTCACAAACGTTACATTCTAAGGATCACTTTACAAGTTTAAGGAATGATATTGAACCTTTTGTGGAACATTTGCAATTTGTTTATGGGTAATTCATACGGTTTTATTGATCATTCCCTAGATATATAACGGTACATTTTTGATATTTTATTGCTAAAATTTATATAAATTATGGATCATTTTGCTGTATTTTATGGATCATTTTCATTTTTTTTTTTATAGATTTTCATCAGAGCCTTATGGGTCAAAAATACGTTTTTTATGGAACGAATTTCATTTTTTGTGGATCATTTCTTCAGTTTAAAGGTGCAAACTTAGGGCTGTCGAAAATAATTGCCGAATAGTGGAGTACTACTTCTGTAGAGACATAAATGCATCCTTTAGCATCGCAGGGAAGCCGTCCAAATAAAAACTGTATTTCAGCCTCAATTTCCGGTGGGATCTAACTGATTATAACTAAATTTGAACGATACTGCTAAATACGTGCCATCCTCAAAGCAATAAGATTTGATGATGGAAGGGTATGCACAGTATCTACAGGGTGCGGTAGAAAATAATACGAAAATTTGTTCTATTTCTTTCAAATTCCATTTTCAACTAATTCAAGCAATAATATCAACATTTTCGAGTGCAGTTATCTTTATAAAGTCCTTTTAAACAAATTTATTCAATGTGTCCTCCATTTTTATTAATAACATCCTCGAGCCGACGCCGGAAGCCAAAGCATGCCTTTCGGACGTAGTCCTCCGACATTGACTGCCATGTGCGTGTTATGGTTCACTTCAGTTTTCACACTAGGGTATGATGTTTTGCAGACTCGTGCTTCAACATATGCCCAAATCGAATAATCCAACGGATTAAGATCTGGACCTCTAAGGGGCCACAAATCCTTCGGCAAAAACTTCATGTTATCGTTCAACCATTGTTGGGTTCGATTGGACGTGTGACACGGCGCTCCATCCTGCTGTAGGACAACGTTTTGGTCCTCGGAGAAGTTGGCCTTCACCCAGGGAAACACTTGGTCCTTTAAAATACCGATATACACTTCGCTATTGATTTTAACTCCAGCATCAATGAAAACATTCGGCATTTTCAAACCGTTGGACGCCACCAAACCAAAAATCATGACACCAGCTTGGCTTCCTTTGCAAGTTTTCTTATGGAACGCACCGGGTTGCGAGCAATTTTTGCACGGACCGATTTGATCACGTTCGGCGTGCGTGCAAAGCGCGGACGTCAACTTCCTGGCTTCCGCTGCTTATGACCATCGAGCAGGGACTTTTTAAAGTGGTAAACTGTTGCCAAATGGCACCCTACCACCTTGGCAATCTCTTTCGGCTTCTGGGCGAGCAACAAACTGGTGATCACTGCTTTCGCGAACATTTTGACGAATTTGCAATAAAACAAATAGAATGTTTGGATGCAGCACTTGAAAGTAAACAAAAAACAAATACACTTTCGACAGAAATTAGTCACTAGCTACACGAATTAACCCAATACTCAAGTTTGAACATTTTCGCATTATTTTCTGCCGCACCCTGTATATCCATTTGATGTTCGTACTGTGTTCATACGGGGCTTGTTGTAAGTGAAAGTGACCTCGGAATGGACGTGAGTATCCAAGCATTCAGAAATGGGTTACTGGAACTCAACAGAGCTATCACCTTCTATCTCCTGGGCTAAACATATAGGTCGAGTCGACAACAGTTCGTTTAACTGTAAATATTTTTCTTCCATAAACACTGCCAGACGGTGGGCGTTGGATTGTATATACACACACATACACACATATCTAAATAGAAAATGATTTGTCCTGACCTTACCTATTAAAATAAGTTAAATTGCCTTAATTTGACAATTTCCAAACCTGTTTCCTTTAGGAGAGCATTTTCATACCAAATGAAGGATTGACCGGTTTGAATGAAACTTTGAACAAGCAATTGGCTGTAAGGCACCTTTATTGGCGGTCCAATTGAATATTTTGGTCTTAATATTTGGAACAGATCTAAAAAGAACCCTGACAGTGGTGTTCTTAACTTAGTTCTATGTACAAGTTCTAAAAGTTTTTTCCTTAAAACCACTATGGCATATGTATGGTATGTACAACTGAACTTGGATGAAGCCAAGTGCTGTTCGACGTTGTCGTATGAATTTACTTTAATTGCCATAGAGAAAAGTAAAAGATGGCTTATTTTCTGTCTTCGGTGGAGTAAACCTTTTGATTATTTATTTTTCTAACAGACATGAGACAATATATATTGAGACTACCCAGTGACTGAATATATAGCTCTCATTTTTTGTCAGAAGTATGAAGTGGTCAAAAAATTATTAAACTGGCATTCATTCGATGAGTGAAGTCTACCCAGATTCTGAGTAAATGATAATGGTAGCAATTTATCCTTAGTTCGAACACCAAGTTTAAGCTGTGTACAGACGATTTTGACGCAGTGAATCAAAAACTAATTTTCAGGAGTTGTCATCTGAAATGGAGTATCCTCGTAACTGACAGTGGAAGGTATCAGCAACTATATAGTGAGCGTTTTATATGTTCTTTGATTGCAATTTTGTATAAATGTTTATTTTCTCCGTCACTTTGTGCTACTTTCCTGGATGCCAAGAATTTGAACAGAGATATACAGTCCCAAGAAAAACCGACAAAACTAGCTGTATTTTGCTGAATGCCAAATAAGCAGAAGATTTGTTTTATGATATGATGTAGTAAAAGATAACTGAATCGTTTGAAAGTGCAGCATTTTAAAAGTGAATGGCCATCTAAATCATTTTCAGATCAAGTATCCACTAAGTAACTGGCTCCGGGAAAAGTTCTGGTACCCAAAAATCCGCGGATTATGAACAAGAATAGAATCAATACATTTTTTTGTATTAATGGCGTCAGGTATGTTCAGAGAAGATTACATAAAATTTATCATTTAATGATAGATTGTAGCGAGTTTCGAGTACCCCTGGGAACATCGAATTATGGCCAAGCATGTATAAATGTGGAACCTTATTTAGGCTTTCCCGGAAACGATTGTGTAAACGATGATCCAAATAGTTGTCCAGATCAACCACTCTGTAGCCGGTTCCAGATACCCCTGGAATACTGAAATAATGGCCAAGCATGGAACCTAATGTAAGATACCTATATCGATATCTACATTGGTTGAAAAACAATCGAGGAACCTATACCTACCCTTTCACTACCGCCTACCATCTACTTTATCAAAATCGAAATCAAAGTAAACGAATATGTCCGCGCCGTCGCGGAAGGTATTTTCGGACACTTTACAAAAAAACTGATTTCGAATGAAACACCTTTATCTCGCAAACACTGAAACACTTATTTATTAAAAACACGGTGTTTACTCCGCGGTTTATTTAGATTAAATCTAGGGTTTTTTTTTCATTGGGGCCTGTGGTGGATTCGGGCCTTCTAAGAAACACGCGCAGCGCAATATATTAAAGTAAACACTTCTAGGGTTTTTTTTCATTAGGGCGAATCTACAATTGAGAGACTCTCTCCGGGCTCGCTCTCTTTCATTCATAAATCAATCACCTTTACGTTTTTCATTCTCCTATTTGTTGAGTATGCTACCCAGCACTGTTGTGTTTCGATCTGTACTAAAGAATCCCTCAAAATTTTATTTTGGCGATGTAATGAATGAAAGAGAGCGAGCCCGAAGAGAATCTCTCAATTGTAGATTCGCCCTAATGAAAAAAAAAAAACCCTAGACTTTGCTCAGCATAAACACAGTCAAGCCACCCAGAAGATGAACGGGCGACAGCGATTATGCTGAGCAATGCAAAAACGGTCACGTAGCTACCTCACAGACGGAGGCCTCGGTAGGTTAAGTCATATAAAATAAAATTCTAGGGTTTTTATTCATTAGGGCGAATCTACAATTGAAAGACTTTCTCCGGTGTTCGCTCTCTTTCATTCATAAACCAATCACCTTTACGTTTTTCATTCTACTATTTGTAGAGTATGCTAGCCAGCGCTGTAGTGTTTCGATCTGTACTAAAGAATCCCTCGAAAGTTTTATAATGGCGCTGTAATGAATGAAAAAGAGCGAGCCTGGAGAGAATCTCTCAATTGTAGATTCACCCTAATGAAAAAAAAAACCCTAGAATTGAGAGATTCTCTCCGGGCTCACTTTCTTTCATTCAATACAGCGCCATGAAAGAGAGCGAGCCCGAAAAGAATCTCTCAATTCTACACGGTCGGCTATTTTAACTCAGTTTTGAGTCGTTTTTGACTCAATTTCGTCACAAGTGAAGTCACTTAAATTTGAGTAAATGTTACTGGGATTGACAAGTCGACAAATCAAAAACATCCATCTGATTTGAGTCGATGTTTTTGATTTGTCGACTTGTCCCAGTAACATTTACTCAAATTTGAGTTGACGAAATTGAGTCAAAAACGACTCAAAACTGAGTTAAAACGGCTGGCCGTGTAGGGTCTTTATTCATTAGGGCGAATCCATAATTGAGAGACTCTCTTTTGCCTCTTTCATTAATTACAGCTCCATTATAAAACTATGGATTGATTTTATTCTAGTTTTCTATTCCTCTACGTACAACACAGCTGACTCGATCGTTAGCGATCGGACAAACAGTAGCTGTGTGTAAATAGGTAGCAAGAACGGGCAAATGAGAGAGAATCTCTCTTGCAGCTGGTGGAATGTAGGGATGCCTACGCACATTCAATCCGTCGATAAACAATGTTTATCTCGCTCTAACAGAATATATAAAATAAAAAAAAACTGTTTTAACAGAGCAAATGCTTGTTCTGAATTCAAACTTATTTTGAATAAATTTGTACTTCATTCGTACGGCTAATTTATTTACTTAGCTCCAATAACTTTGCTCGTGAGTAAGAGTGCCTGGCACCGAAGAAATCTGTATGTCCCAGACGAAACCGGCCTAAAGTTTGCATAAAAAATGGACTTTTTTCGCAAGGTGATAAAAAAAAACCTAAGACAAATAATTGCTTTTGATAAATTTACCACGGACCAGATCTTTACTGTTACGGCAAATCCTCCAAAAATGCCGCGAATACCAGGTCCCGACGCATCATCTGTTCATCGATTTCAAGGCGGCGTACGACAGTATCGACCGCATAGAGCAATGGAAGATTATGGACGAGAACGGCTTTCCCGGGCGAACGTAAATGCCGAAAATATTCAGAGTCCTGTTAGGTAACTTCACACACACAACTACTTGCTCTAGGTGACTGCTGTCGGATAAAACGACCTCGGAACAGTGCAACGTGGATTTTACTGCAATGAGTACCCCGCCGCCGCTTGTAAGGTTGCCTGTGGATTCGCTACGATCACAACAATGTTAGTTCCGCATCGCCTATATCGGACCGGAGCCATGTTTTATTGAAGTACGGCCAAACCTATTTCATTCGTATAAGAGTCATAATAAAATAGTTTGGCAACATCAAGCGATTACGTCGATTGTTAACGCAGTTCAGAATAGGTGCAAGCGTATTTAAATTATTGTGAAAATTAATCCCTTAGTTTTCTAGTATTTTATCACGTATTCGTAGATTCTCGTGTGGCTAGTGTAATAAGTGAAGTGTGATTTTTATGGTTTGTGCAATTACGCAACGAAAATGTGTGGGGATAAAGTGCAATTAAAGAGAAAAGTTGAAGTCTGGCTCGAGTATATTTCCTAGTACGGTTAGATCAATACGACGAATTTGTTGTGCAAAGGTAAGAAATTGTGTTGGAAATCTGACTGCTCATTATTTTTACGAAATTGAAGTCTCCGAAACGTTTTTGTAGCTTTTAATTATATTCAAGACCTAATTTTATTTGCCAGGATTATATATTCTTGGTTACTGCGTCCATTTATTGGAGAAATTAAACTATGGTGCTATGGTGTACTATGGTGAACATAGGTTCCGCTTCCCTATAACTTTTAGTGATCAAACGACAGTGGGAGTTTGATAAATCTAGTTTTTTAAGTTTTGGAAATCTCGTTTATTTTGACAATTTAATTTTCAGGTATTCTATTTAACTAACTAACAGGTACTACTTGAGGTGGTGTACTTAGCATAGCATAGCATTTTCCGACCATACATAATCCTGGGTTGGCTGTTGTAGAGACGATGGAAGCGCCAGAAGAGCTGCCTTGGGTGTGACAGGCTCTTCATCCATCAATCTCTTTGCACAACACCTGGCCAGGTCCTTATGATCAGCAAGGGATGGAAGGGAAGTGTTGATTAGATGTCTACTTAAGAAGATGCCGAGAACTCATGCTACCTTCATAGACATCTGGAGTTGGAAGTTGGATGGGATTGAGCGGGAGGCTTTCCTTGGCGAGAAAGCGTAAATGTATATTTATATGTATATTGGTCGTTGGGAGTGACGAAGCTAAGAAAGTTAATGCATTCCTTTGTTGTCCACACAGGCGATTCCTACTTGTATCCAAGCTCCAAATCCAAGGGTTTAGCGTCTTTTCTTGCGCGAGAGCCTGACTGTAGGTTGGGACATGAGCACTAACTCTTGTCCTAGCCTTTTATGGCTTATGGTTATAGCGCCATTACTCGCTTTCTGAAAGGAGAAGACGGACGCGCCGACACAGAGTCATACGCTCATACACATACACACATACAGGCAAACACTCTCTCACACATACATACACACACACACACCTACACTCACACGTTCACATATTCATGGTTTGTAAATAGCTTTTGATTGAACCAAACGGTCAAAAAATTTATGTACGATTAAAGGAATTTGCCCCGCTGAACAATAAACGTTACGAGAGCTAAAACTCTACTGATATCAAAAATATAAATAGTAAAAAGTACTTAGCTGAATTCCGTTTAATTACGAATACGATCCAAAAATAAGCAATAAGTGCAAAAGCCTACCACAGATTCCGTAATTTTCAAAAGCCTACCACAGCTGTAATTTTCTTCGTTATATACTGGACATATAAGGAATGCTAGATGTCATAAATTGAATGTATGTTTCGTGTTTAAGCCAGATACCGCCTAAATCAGGTTTGTTGCATGAAAATGTGAAGATCATGATATGATGGAAATAATACGATGTTGTAAAGAAATACTACATAATGTAGATATAATAATTAAATGCCGCTATTTGCCTCTTCCGCAGCGATGTTAGATGATTGAAACTCTAAAATAGCGAAAATTCCAACGTGATATAATGAAATAAAGTGGATCACCTGGCATCCTAGCAAAATAGCAAAGAAAATTTAGGCAAATAAATTTCATACGACTATGATTACAGCCCAAAAACGGAAACTCAATAAATCCAAAACAAAAAAAAAATTAAAAATGAATGACAGGAAATTCTCCGATAACTCTTTTTTCCTACTGGTCCCAAAAATGATTGTTTATGTCTGTAAAATAGAAAAGGTAGGCTCATAAACAATGTTCGTTTTTGAATTTAATAATTAGGACGACGAATATTTTTTTTTTTTGTAGAATTTGTCGTATATAATCCTCTCTCTAAAAAAAAAAATTAAAAACCATCCTATCTTTTCAAATACACAACGTGAGTTAGGTGGGCCAAAACTTACAACGATGCAAATGCGAAGCTGAAAATAGCATTGAATAATATTGTGAAGGGATGTTAAAATATAAAATGATAATAACAATTATATTTGTAATGTCTGCATGTCTACTGATCCTGCTGCAATTGTAGAAGGACTTGCATTATCATAGCCACGGGGGATGAAAAAAATTTAAAATTTTTTATATAATTTGGGGGTTTCCTGGGGGTGCTGAAATTTTAAATCGTGTATAAAGAATTTTTTTGTTTTGTGGGGTGAGGTAAGATTTACAGCATGTTACCTTGGGGGGGGCACACTGTTGCCAAAGGCGTAAAAACGTGATCGAAATTGTTTTGACCCCGAGAACAACGTTTTTTTGCTATAGTTTCTTCTGCAAAGTTTTTTCATAAATTATTTTCCATCTTATGGTGATAAAAATTTGGTGATTTATCTCCCTAGTAGTGAGAAAAATAAATTGTTTTTTAATTATTGCAAATAAAAATAAAATTTATTCGGCAAAGTTATAGCCAATTTAAGACAAAACAACTTTGCTGAAGCTCACATATGCCTATCTATTGGTTTTAATGTGAATTTGGGGAGTTTTCTATTGAACATCCCTTCAATTCAGTTTTTTGAATATAACATCTCGTGGCGATTTTCTACAAATTTTTAAAATTCAACACTTTTGTTTATCATACAAAAACACACACATTTGCTGAAAATAGTATATTTTTATCTCATATGGTTTTCGAGATAATTAGGATTTTATTTAAAAAAATGCACTTTTTCAGTGTCAAAAATCATAGTAATCTGCAAATTTCCGCAGGCGAAACTATTTGCATATGAACGTATGAATCAGTCATTCGGTCATCCAGATACAACCGCTCGTCTCTCGCTATCCCTTGGGGGCCACATCCAATGTTCTCAGAACAACTACATGACTTTACTAGGAACGACCAGGTTAAATTCTCTTAACATATTCGATAGCATTACGTTTCAAGAGATAGGCAATTGTGGTATAACACATATAATTTGTGTAAAATAATTTGAGCGTGATAAAACTTTAAATAAAGAACTTTTTTTTTCTTATTTTGCTGTTTTAACGGTTTTTTTTTATCGCAGTGGTCATTTGTCCCGGATAATAAAGAGCAGGCGCATAAAATTCGATTCCATTGGTTGCTATGGCAACGCATTGCAATCACGCATGGTATAAATAAAAGCTGCTTGCATTTGATGAGACATTCTTTCGACGTATTTCGGAAACAGTGGACGAGTTATAAGCAGTAGTGAACGTACCAGGAGCAACAGTTGAGGCAGCAGATAGGAGTAGTATTGTATCAGTTTCTTGTAGTTTCACTGTAGCTGGAAGCTACCGTACAAAGAATTTTGAAGAAAAGCTGTGTTTAAAACATTACCGAACCATGGCATCTTCAATTGAAGGTAAGTTTCCATGTTCAAATCATTGCTGCAATATCAAATCTCAGATGAAAACATATCATAATACAGGCGAATTGAAGAACTGCGATTTATTTCTGGTGTGGAGATCAGTTCATGGTGATCTAAAGTTGAAGGCTGATTTAATCACACAAGAAATAATGGTTCATTATGCTCTTGACGATATCGAAAACACACGATCAGAAATCGAAAAATGCGTATAATCTGAGCAAATATTTCAGTAAGCTCTGGGAAAAATATCACCGGAAGGAGAAAAGTGTTTTGAAGCATGAGTTCTTCAGTAAGGTTTTTGTTTTACCACAATCTGTAGTTATCAAGCTTCCGTCGACGAGCAGTGAGGAGAGAGGAAGAAAAAAGCTCCCGTTTAGTGAGAGTTCAGATTGCGTAAAAAGACGTAAAACTGCACAGCTACGAACAGAACATAGCGCAGATGAATTGACATTTGCGTCTGTGATGAAGCTTCGTGAAGAAGGCAAAAGGGCTGAAGCTTCAATAATAAAAATTGCCACTCAATCGACACCTACTCGAGCAACACGGATGTTGAAATCTGTGAGAAGTACACCTCCAGCTACTTGTGTTTCGTATTCTTCAGAGGAAGCATTGGCTTGGATTTGCGATACCCAGCTCACCGTAGCACAGTATACGTAGTTGCGTCTGGAAGCCAAAAGTCGTAATGCCAATTTGTATCCTGCATACAAGAAAATTTTGGAGGCTAAACGTAGTTGCTATCCTGAAAAGAACTCAATTACGATTACTGAAACCAACATGGAAATCAAACTACAAGCACTTCTTGACCATACTGTAGAGCGAATCATTCTTTCCAAAGAAAATATAATCAACAACTTTTCAGATGAAGACTTGCAGAATCTACTCTTCACAATAAAATACGGATATGACGGCAGTGGTGACCACGCAGAATATAAGCAAATATTTTCAAATGACGATGGTACCGCATCTGATAGCCACATTTTTGCGACATCTATTGTACCAATCAACATTGTGGTTGGTGGAAAAATTCTGTTCGAGAATCCCCGGCCTTCGTCTACAAGATTTTGCAGGCCATTACGCTTACAGTTTGCCAAAGAGACCGCACTTCTTATTGCCGCGGAAAAGGCTAGTTTAGATAGTCAGATAGCTGAACTTCAACCTGTGACGGTGGAGTGTTTTGGTCGATCCGCACTGGTAAAATTTAAGATGCTCATTACGATGGTAGATGGCAAAGTGTGTAATGCTGTCACATCAACGTCGTCCCAACGATGCTATATTTGTGGAGCAACACCCTCGCAAATGAATAATTTGAACACAGTGCGAAAAAGAGAAGAAAACGTGGAAGCATTTCAGTTTGGATTATCGATACTTCATGCTTATATTCGGTTTTTCGAATATCTGTTGCACTTATCATACCGCCTTGATATGAAGAAGTGGCAAATAAGGACAGCGGAACACAAGCAAATCATGTTAGATAAGAAGAAATACATCCAATCTAGATTCAAAACAGAAATCGGTCTAATCGTTGATAAGCCTCGTTCGGGTGGATGTGGCAACAGCAATGACGGAAACACTGCCAGACGATTTTTTCAAAATAGGGAGCAGTCAGCGCAGATCACAGGAATCAATCGTCAAGCTATATACCGTTGCAAAATCATTCTTGAAACATTAGTATCTGGTAATGAGAAAACAATATAGTTTAAGTTCCATTATTAACATTGTAATGCATTATTATCAGGATGTGAAATAGACTGCAAAAAATGCGAAGAATATGCATTGGAAACTGCCCATCTGCTCGTTAATTTGTATGATTGGTATCCAATGCCAGCATCGGTGCATAAAATACTTATCCACGGCGCCAAAGTGATATCTTCATTTCTTGTTCCCATTGGTCAATTGTCGGATTGTCAATTGTTTCAGGAGTCCCGAAACAAAGACATCCGCAGATACCGAGAGGATCATACCAGGAAATTTTCAAGGGTAGAAACTTACACGGATCTTTTACACCGATTGTTAGAGACATCTGATCCATTGATTTCGAGCATTAGAGGGTTTGGAAAGAAAAAAGAAACACCGTTGTCAAGGGATGCGAAAAAACTTTTGGTCGAATCCGATGACAACACCAATGATGAAAGCGATAGTAGTGATGATGACGATCGACAGTGAAATACTTCAATTATGTTTAAATGCTTTGAGAAAAACTGAATATCACAAAATAAAGGCTGAACCATTTGTTTTGTACTATTTTGGCAATGCTGGGAATCTTTTTCGACGGGAAATAGCTTCAAAAATGAAAAAAAAAGATAAAGATAAAGTCATGTAGTTGTTCTGAGAACATTGGATGTGGCCCCCAAGAGACAGCGAGAGACGAGCGGTTGTATCTGGATGACCGAATGACTGATTCATACGTTCATATGCAAATAGTTTCGCCTGCGGAAATTTGCAGATTATTATGATTTTTGACACTGAAAAAGTGCATTTTTTTAAATAAAATCCTAATTATCTCGAAAACCATATGAGATAAAAATATACTATTTTCAGCAAATGTGTGTGTTTTTGTATGATAAACAAAAGTGTTGAATTTTAAAAATTTGTAGAAAATCGCCACGAGATGTTATATTCAAAAAACTGAATTGAAGGGATGTTCAATAGAAAACTCCCCAAATTCACATTAAAACCAATAGATAGGCATATGTGAGCTTCAGCAAAGTTGTTTTGTCTTAAATTGGCTATAACTTTGCCGAATAAATTTTATTTTTATTTGCAATAATTAAAAAACAATTTATTTTTCTCACTACTAGGGAGATAAATCACCAAATTTTTATCACCATAAGATGGAAAATAATATATGAAAAAACTTTGCAGAAGAAACTATAGCAAAAAAACGTTGTTCTCGGGGTCAAAACAATTTCGATCACGTTTTTACGCCTTTGGCAACAGTGTGCTCGCCAGAGGGAGGGAAAGCAAATGTAGCTCTCATCATGTGTAAACACCATTGTTTTGTGATCGGACACAAGCAGCAAACAGCGAAATCTTGAGTGGCATTAGTCTAGTAGCTCCCGGATGGGTGCTTGAGATGCACCTGATTTGAAAACATCTCGACATTCAACACCCGACACTAGCATCAGCACTTCTCGAACTGACGAGTTGAAATGGCGCTGACTCTGACGTGGATTCCGACGACCGCCCAGCACGGTTTCAATAATAGAAACTTAATCCCTGTTCCATTAGGTTAAATTACATTTTCATTTTGCTATTATTGAATTCAATGGTCCTGGATATCTGGTACGGAACGATAGTATCTTCCCCAAAGGACTCGCTCTCTCACCAATGTACGAGTGCAGCACTGGTTTTTCATTATGAAAAGTACACAAAGTGCCAGTCGTCGACGTCATTGAAGTGTATAAAACGAACAGGATCGGGAATGCTTTTCCATATTCCGGCAATTATTGCGAAAATTGTTCGACCAGCCCTCTCGCATCCGATCTCCGCACACGGTGATACTGGCTGCTCTCAGCAGCTGCTGTTGATTATTATAATACAGGAGTTTTCCCAATTTCACGGTGAATGGGTCAGCCAACCGAAATTTCGGTGAATTTGCGTCAAAGCCACCGTGCTTTTCGATGGTTTCCTGTACAAGGACCGAAATCTGCCAACCCAGTTTTCATCGTTACGTTCTTCTTACCTGAGTGGATGGAAGTAGATGGGTGAATAAGCGGTTCACCACGAAAACCTAAACTTTCATCGGAACTACACTGAAAAACATTTGGTAAAGTACACAGGAGTCAGTGGGACCAGTGAGTCAGTAAAAACTCAGTATTCAGATTGGAAAAGTCTCTCTTAAACCGATGTACCCTACATAACAAATGATGACCATAAGAACGGCTTCGCACCGGGAACGCCAGGTTTAATTGAATGCAAATATTATTTCTATTGAAAGTGTCTTGAAGCGTCCGGGTGGTTTGATGAGAGACCGATTGTCCGAGCATTCCTCAATTCAATGTTTGTCAACCTCAAGTGATTTCTAGAATTAATTTAACCAACACACCCAGGAAACTGGGCGCATGATTCAACTGATAACATATCCCCTTTCTTTGTTTATCTTGCAGATCCTCGTGTCCCGGAATGTCCTCAGAAATTGACCAGTAATCACATCGCTCCACTCGCGGATTGATTCAGCGGAATACCACTTATTCCACATGACCTCGTCAATTACCATCACTAATTGAGCGCTGACCAAGCATCAATTTGAGCTGGACGACCGTCGAAAGCCGAAACGCCAGTATCAGGCGAACACACCCACACAAACACATCTGTGCTGAAAACAAAATTACTCCATCAATTAAAAGCTCTCCAGCGTCGTAAAGAGGGCGAGAACGATCGGGAAACCTTTCAGCCTCATCAGCTAGCTGGAAAAACAACCACCCCACCCCGCCTCAACCCAGAGGGGTTGTATCAATCAGCAGATTTTCCACCAGCTCGAGTGCATACGGTGGTAGTGGAATAATTACTCCCCAGCCGCAAGCAGGAAGGAAGAGCGAACAAATCACTGCCCTCTGGCGGAAGCGAAAAGTAATATTGAATTTTGTATGGTGATTGGTGCAACCGCTTGGTCGGTGGACGGAACGGAACGGAAGGAGAACTTTCGGGGGAATCGGTGTCCGACACGTGAAGTGAATGGAATACCAACGCAGCCAGCTAAAAGCGGCAATAATTGATTGCGAATATCGGTAGAACTTAGCTGACAGGAGCAACATCAGTGTATCGATCTAATTAGTGAGTGTGTGGTGCACGTTGAACAGGTTCCAATGGAAACGAGGTGAGTTCGATTGCATTGGGGGGGGGGGAAGACATTATTCGCAATTAGCTTGTTTCTATCAATAAATTTCATAGGTTGGGTGCACGAACGGTTATGACGCCTTAGTAACTTCCGGAGATCAAAACGTGTTTTAACGGCTCGTAAGCAAGCTGATTGATTTCTACACTGAGAATATTTTCTCGAAATTTTGCTTACGCTCGTTTTGTAAACACAGTGTTCGTACATTGAATGCATGTCGTATTTAGTGTAAGCAACATTCGTACTGCTTGTCATCAGCGAAATGCTTGGATTAGACTACCGTACAATTCACTGAAGGCTGATGGGCTTATAAAGAATGTGCACACCAAAAAGTAGTCAACGGGAAATTAGTGGTATTAAATGGAAAATATGAGAAAATCAAAAGTAAATCTTTTATTTAAAACTTCATAAAAATACAAATACAGTCATACCTCGATATTACGTAACTCAATTTTTATTTTCGTTACGTTATATCGAAGTTACGTTATATCGAAGCAAATTTTTTTTTCCAGGATTTTTTTTTATCTCGTTTTTTCTATAAAAGAATTAACGTAAAATCATTGTTATTCACCCAGCAGGGCGTTCCAGCCCTTCTTATATTGGTTTTTTCAATTTATTGTTAAATTTTTTACTTTTTTTTTTTTTTTTTTTTTTTGATCCAGCCCTTCTTACCTACGTTTTGCCAATTGTTAAGTACGCCCCTGGCGTGTATGCGCACCTTTCCATCCAACATTCCTAATACACCCATACCAGTACGTCCAGATACAGTAAACACCTACCTACCGACAACATTGGCTGAATATCAAGCTATTGTTATCGAAACAACAACAAACCGCGAAAACTCTATATCAAAACTAAATCTAAATTTATAGGATATAAAAGTTAAAAAGTTAAAGTTAATTTGTAAGTTTGTGAAGATAGTGCGAACTCAATTAGGTAATATTTCTTAGCTTTAATATATTTAATATGGTAAACCAGATTGTTTAATACTAGAATTCCAACAGTGTTCCTTCCAAAATCTAGGGAGTTATCCTAACCTAAAGCCTACCTACATTCTAAACCTACGTGTGAAGGTAAATTTATTTGCTTAAATGCTAATGAGAAACTTAAACTAGACTTATATTACGGTTAATAGGCTATAGTACGGAGAATCTGCTATGTACACAGCTAAGAGAGCGACTGAATGTTTCGCATGACCTTTGAAGTATTGATCACCCGCAAGTATCGCACAACGGGACTAAACGTAAGTCAAATGGCTAAAACAATCTATATTATTAAGATAAAACATGTAAACTAACACATACACATAACATTCCATTGCAGGAATAAAATAATATCTACATTAAAGCATAAATCCCACGTCTTCGGTTGCTTGATATTATTGATTCGGAAATCACCCCCCCGTGCCGTTATTAGTTGGCAAATTCCCAACACCAATTCTCTTTATTTTTTTTTTATTTTCTCTGTTTTATTTGTCTATTGATCCTTTCATTTTTTTGAAATATATTTTTTTCTTATTTTTATTATCTTAGAACATTACTTTTAGCAGTATTCTTTTAATTATGTATAAATAAAAATGCACCAAAATTTGATTACAGCTTATTCCATACTACCCAGGGGGTAATTCACTCCGCCACTATGTGTTAACACCCTCAAAAACACAATCCGACATACTTCAAACTCACTCCTCACCACATGGAAGATATATTTATTTCTGGCATCACTTACGCGAATTGATTATTTGTTTTGGCACTGTTTGTTTCCCTCTCGCTTGCACTGATGTGATTCAGATGATATTTGAATGTGGGTGAATTAAAAGTCAAAATGGTCCAGGGTTGCCAGTAAGGATAATTATTCGATTGTAGTTATGACACCTTCCGACACCATGAAACACAAACACAACGTGGCAGAGTGACTAATCTCCTGATATTACTATACATGCCATTACCATACCATACCATACATAAAACTAGAACTCAAATTCACAACAATTCACAAACCAGTACAAAATAGCAAAACAATATTCCTACACTAAAGCCTTCTTACTACTGTTTGTGAATTACGATGTCCAAGACATAAGTACGTATCTGGTGCATCGAGAACTGTGTAGTCAGTGGCCAATTGTTCTCTTCCGCGTATCTGATTACCAGATCGAACCCATTTAAGTCTGCTTCATCCAACACGTTTACATATTCGTCATCATCTCCAAAACTCGCAGATTGTGATGCTTCTTCTTGCGTTTAAATTGACTCCATTGTGTCGTCACCGGCATAGGAATGTCTTCGTCAGCATCTTTGTGAAGAACACTTGCGATGATCTCATCATCGTCCAGCTTTTCGAATCTGGCATCCTCCTTGTCGATTTATTCGGTCTGTGCTCTCTTATCACCAATGCTTCTCGGCGTGTCTCTTATGTCCGACAGCGGTGCATCATCCTCATCCTCGATTTCACGGGCATTGTAAAGCATGATCCAAGATTTGCGAATCGAGTCAGCTGAAACTACCTTCCTCGCTTGAGCAACCCAAAAAGATGACGTCCTTTATGTTGTTCTTCTTCACGCACTCGTCAAACTCTCCTCCACGAATTTGAATTTCCTGCATCATTAGATTCCTGAAGCGCGTCTTAATCATCTGAATGATATTCTGATCCATCGGTTGAAGAATGGCGGTGGTGTTTGCAGGGAGAAAGATGGTAAAAATTGATCCATCGACAGTTTTTAGCTCATCTGCATTGTAATGAGCTGTGCAATTGTCCAACACAAGGGCGGCTCTTAGGGGAAGTCCTTTTGACTTGAGGTAGGCGGTCCCTTCCAGGACGGATTCCAAAAATAAAACACTCTTTAAAGAGCTCCTTTTCCATCGTCCAAGCGCTCTTGGATTCCCAGTAGTATACAGGCAACTCCTTAAGATTTTTGAGTGCACGAGGTCTGTGAGACTTTCGGTAATTTGAGCGACCCATACATGGTGCATGAACGTGATCCGATTTTTTTATTTGGTGTCTCTCTCAACATATGTTCACTTCGCGGCGTTTTTTTATCACTTCGTTCAGATCGAGAACCTGGAATTCCACAAGCGACAAAATTCGGCTTCTGCGCCCATTTCGTTAGATGTCACTGGTGCGGTTGCGTCAAACGCTGAACCAGTTGAAAACAAAACATTAAAATTAAAAAAAAAAGACAAATTCTGACAACTCAGCAAATGACATTAGATCGATTTTCAAGTCGTGAAGGAGAATGAAGCCTATCTGGGTTGCAGCAATGCAGTTTTCGGTTTTAAACCTGGGTCAGGTCTGACTCTGACTCGCAATTACCGAACGAAAACGGATCCAGAGTCGAGTCAGTAGGATGGTATTAGTGCAATCGTGTGAGCTGATTTGCGAGAAATTGGTGTTTCATTTGTATAAGAGACCCCGCCCCCATCCAGATGAGGGAGGGGTTTTGATCCAGCATAAGAACCTTCCCCGGCCCCAAAAACTCCTGCATACAAATTTTCACGCCGATTGGTTCAGTAGTTTCCGAGCCTGTAAGGGCCGGACAGACAGACGGACAGACAGAAATTTATTTTTGTATTTATAGATAGATAGATAAATCACGTTTATAATTTAAACTGCCAAAAAAAAAGTCAAAAAAAAGTTACGTTATATCGAGGTAAAAGTTACGTTATATCGAGTTACGTTATATCGAGGTTTGACTGTTTAAAACATATACAGTTAAGTCAATTTGACCTGTTATATCCAAATGCCCGCACCTTTCGTTTGACACCTTCCATCAGTTTTTGCACAGTGTCATCCGTCACCAATTTTGCAGCTTTCTGCCAGTTACGCCTGAAGCTTTTCTCTTCTTTTGTTACGCTATTCTTTTTCGAAGATTCCTCTTGACCAGAGCCCAATATTTTTCGTTGGGAGGGAGTTCTGGCGAATTTGGTGGATTGCAATAATTTGGGACAATATTTACACCATTAGCAATGTACCAATCCTTAGCCAGTTTTCCATAGTGGTAAGATGCTAGGTCAGGCCAGAACAGCACCGAACCGTTGTGTTCCCGAATGAACGGCAACAGTCGTTTATTCAGACACTCTTTTACGTAAATTTGTCCATTTAGAGTGCCAGTCGTGATGAAGATGTCGCTTCTGAGACCGCATCCACATATTGCCTGCCATACGAGGTATTTTTTTGGGAACTTCGACATTTTTTTTTTGCTTAAAACGATCAACAACATTTCCTCTTTGCAACGAGGTATAAAACTGTAGTCCCGGTATCTGCTTAAAGTCAGCTTTGCAATATGTTTCGTCGTCCAATATTATGCAGTCGTATTCCTTCAGCATAGTGTCATATAATTTTCTCGATCGAGATTTTGCGCACTTGTTCTGGCTGTCGTTACGATTTGGAGCAACACCTACTTTGAATGATTTCAAGCCTGCACTTTTCTTCACTTTCTGGACGAACGATGGAGACATTTTCACTTTTTTCGCCACATCACGAACGGAGAATCATTGTTACCTCCGGAACCGACCTTTCTCTTTAAAGTTAAGCGCTGCTGAAAGTTTTTTAGCACTTTAGTAACCGTCGATTTTGCGATTTTTAATGACTTGGCAATATCGCCGTGCGACTTATCTGGATTTTCCACTCTTTTGTGCAAAATTGCTTCGCGCACGCGTTCTTGATTCGACGCCATTTTACTGAATAAAGGTTACTGTAGCCAAACGACGTCTTCGTCATAGCACACATACATTAATATTCATGTAGTAGTGATCGGATTAGCAAAGCGTACACGGAGAAGACTGCATTAGGGCATTTCCGAAGACTACTTTTTGGTGTGCACATTCTTTAGCTCTTGGAACATGAACGATCTTTCCCAGGTTTCTGGATGGGGATGACTTTGGCTGACTTCCAACCCGAGGGGAAGTAGCCAAGTCGGAGGCATTGGTTGAAAACCATCGCCAGATGGTTATAGAACTGGGGGTTCAAATGCTTGAACTCCAAGTTCAAGGCCTGCATGTTCTTTGAGCCTTTGATATAAGTCAACAATTCGTCAGCTGTGATCTCCGACTCCTCTGTGAAGTCGTTGGGGCTTATATGAATGCTAGTAATAAGCGCGCTAACGGCAGCTTCGTGTGGACTGACGATGTTTTGTCCGAGATTGTGGGAGCTGACCAGGGGTTGACTTATCTCAGGTGGAATGGGCCTTGGCTTAATTTTCAAAAGTTTTGTCAACTTCCAAAACGGCTTTGCACAATCTGAGAGAGAGCGGATCTTGTTGCAAATATTTTTATTCTTAAAGCCCACCATTCTAGCCATAATAATTTTCGTCACTTAATTACAGTGACTCTTTAGTGTTGGCAAACCCGTTCGCTGATATTGCCTTCCGATGGCGTTTCGCAATTGTATTAAATCTTTAGTGGGTCTATCAATGGGTACAGAGTTGCTCACCTGATCAATTACCGGTAAATGTTGCTCCCGGGTCTGGAAGATCGCATGCTCGATGCTCTTCAGTTACCGATCGATGTCATTAGCTGACTCGAGGTTCACGTTGAAATCGACGGTGTCGTCGGAACCTCTCCCAACTGGCGCGACGGTAGTTCTGTCTGGTGATCCGATGCCGGTTGACCGAGGACCCAACTTCGGCCACCACTGGATAGTGGTCCGAGCTAAGCTTCTGGTCTACTACCGGCTGGGCGATGTTGTTCCCCATGTTGGTGAGGAAGATGTCGATTGTCGAATGGACTCCGGATCTGCTCAACCGGGTGGGAGTATCCGGGCCCAGGGCGGTGTAATGGTTCTCCTCCAGGTCTTCCTGCAGAATTATTCCATCCAGGTTTCGTGTTTCGCATTTAGGTCGCCGGCGGTGATAAACTGCCCCTGCCTCCGAGTTAGCATGCGAATGTCGTTCCGTAGGACCGTTGTTGTTCCGTTAGCGGTGCTGGCTTGCTTGGGACAATAGGCAGCAATGATGGTGATAGGGCCGACGGCAGTTTCGACCTCGACTCCGTTGGCTTCAATAGGCTGCAGCTGAAAACTCGGAAGCAGATGGCAGTTGATGTTGTAGCGCAGGGCAATCGCAACCACTCTTCCACTAGAGCCGCTACGATCAAGTCGCACAACCCGGTATCCAGGGATGAAAACGCTGTGAAAGTTATATTTATATTCAATATGTGCAAAATTTCTCGCGTGATCTTCTTCTTGGTTGTTGCCGTTCCATCATCAACTAGCATTGGCCAATCATAGTAGGCCTTTAGGTTATGATGGATGTTAGTAGGCGTTCTTCCGTTTTTCTGTTATTTCAACATAGAAAATACATATTGGTTTTAAATCTTATTTCGTTTAACTTTTTATCCATTGATATTATTTAAACCCCCCACACTCACCAGCCTTGCTCTCTGCGAAGGGTCCGCAGGCCGCCTTCTACTTGATCGATCCACCTTACTCGTTGCGTGCCTTTTTTTCTTGTACCCGTAGGTTCGTTTTCGAGAATCATTTTAACTGGGCTGTTATCTGACATTATTACGACATGCCCAGCCCATCGTAGTCAACCGATTTTAACGATGTGTACGATGGGAGGTTCTCCCAGCAATTGAAGCAATTCGTGGTTCATTCACCCCGTCCTACCTGAGCGTTCATCTTGCCAATGACGATTTTTACGTCCCGCTGTGGGCAGCCGCTAATCATACACTTGTTCTAGCTGCGCGTAGAACACTGCTTTTTCGTCATCGGGTCTTATCAGTACAGCTATGATGTCTAAAAAGTCCAGAAAATCGAAAATTAGGTGGAAGTGGACAACTATAAATTGATTAATAATGTCGCAATTGCTTCGAAATAAATCTGTTATCCTGATAAAGCTATGTCCATTTAGAATCCAGAATAATAAAATCATCTGTATCTCGGTAATGGATTGACGTACAAATAAGTTTAATACATCAAAACGAAGGTAATTCACTGTTCTTTAAAGGAAAAATATCAATAAAAATCATTTCTCTTCGTTTCTAATGAAAATTCGCACTTTCTTCTTTATTCCTCCCATCAAACGCTGCACACTTCCGGAGTCAATTTTCTTGGCACATTTGCTCCATATTTTTGTCATCTGAGTCGCGTCCGGAGCCGTTTTTTACTTTTCTTAAGCTTCCGCTTCATTATTGCCCAAAATCTGTCGATGGGCCGGAACTGCGGGCAGTTGGGTGGATTTATATTTTTATCGATGGAATCTACTTTATTATCGCGGTACCACTGTTTGACTTCCCGGCTGTAGTGGAAACTCACCAAATCTTGCCAAAACTTTACGGGACCTTTATGGGCTTTAATGAAAGGTAGTACGTGGTTTTTTGAGGCATTCTTCCTTGTACAGCGTCGAGTCCATCGTCTTATTCGTCACGAACACTTTGGTCTTTGCTCCGCAGCTGCATATCCCTTGCCAAATCACCAGTTTTTTTTTTTGGCAGATTTTTCCATAAAAGCATAAACTTCGCAGGAACATCTCCTCGTGCCGTCGCCATGTAGAATTTTTGGCCAGGAAGCTGTCCGAAATCCATTTTGACGTAGGTTTCATCGTCGATGAGCAGGCATCCTTGGTACTTCGTCAAACTTCGCTGGTACAATTTCCGAGCTCGAGTTTTGGTGACGAAACTTTGCTTTAACGTTCTGTTTGGTTGCTTGCTGGCTCGTTAAGAACGATATCCTGCTCGCAAACGAAATCTTCGAACGGTACTGCGAGCAGCAGCGTATTTTTGTGCGATTTCAGTATCTGATAGTCCAGGGTTTGCTCTGACGGTTCTCAACACCTTCTGGTTCACCTTGAGGCACTCGATCCACGCTCTTTCGCTCCCTGAAACTTTTGAGCACATCATGCACGGTTGATTTGGCGATTTTCAACATTTTTGAGATTTTTATTGCGGACCACGTTGGATTATCAACGTGGGTGTGCAGAATTTTTTCTCTCCTCTCGGCTTCCATCTGGAATAACTTTTGACTCACTGCACGAAACACCGTGAAATGTATACCACACAAAGTGGGCGCCTAGGTAAACAAACAGCTGTAAAAGAATCCTTGCAGCGCTCACTTTCCGTGCCGCTGCAACACAATAAGAGATTCCGGATTCTAACTGGACAGAACTTTAGCAACATGATTTTGCTGGTTATCGCCGAATTAATTAAATATTTGGCACATAAGCCGAATGAATGAGCTAGGGTAACATTACATCCCGTTCACTACGAATCTCTTGGATAGAAATCCAAAGTTTCCCTTTGCATGTTGGAGATTATAAATGTCATAAAGGGTGTCCACGATGAAATTGCCACACTATGAAATTGCTCTAACTTTTTAACCGTTGGGTAGAATTTAATGAAAATTTGGGTGGATTTAGTTCATAGTGCATTATTTACATCCTGCAAGTTTTAAAGTCCTGTGATCAAAACTCGCGGAAATGGAGTCGAAAGAACAGCTCGTGCGTGATAAAATCTTGCGCATTCATCACGAGAACAAGGATCTCTCGCATCGTTCCATCGCTAAAACGTTGGGAATCGCGAATTCCACGGTGTCGCGAGTGATTAAGCGGTTCGAGGAACGGTTGACCACCGATCAGAAGCCCAGAAGTGAAGGAAAAAGTATTCCGTACAACACCAAAAATCACAACCGCGTAGTTGGGGCCTTCAACCGAAATCCGAAAGCCTCCGTTCGGGATGTGGCTAAGAAGCTGCACCTAAGCCGAAGTTTTGTCCAGAAGGCCAAAACTAAGGCTGGGCTTCGAACGTTCAAGGTACAAAAGGCCCCTAATCGCGACGAGAAGCAGAACAAGTCCGCCAAAACCCGTGCCAGGAAGTTGTACCTCGAAACATATGTGAAGGCCGACTTCAAACAGATCCCCGGCAACCTGTTTTTCACGGCCAAGGATAAGTTCAGCGTTCCGGAGCATGTTCGCACTCAGAAGATGTCCAAATTTGCGAAGAAATTCCTGGATTGGCAAGCCATCTGCACGTGCGGGAAGCGAAGTGCACCTTTCGTGACCCAGGACACGATGAACGGACAGATGTACATAAAAGAGTGCCTCCAGAAGCGGCTGCTTCCTCTCCTGAAGGCCCACAATGTCCCAACAATCTTCTGGCCGGATTTGGCCTCATGTCACTACTCCAAGGACGTGCTGAAGTGGTATGCGGACAATAAGGTCAATTTCGTGCCGAAAATGTTCAACCCTCCCAACACTCCGGAGCTCCACCCCATCGAGAAGTACTGGGCGATTATGAAGCAGCACCTTCTTAAACGACCTAAGGTAGTGAAGACAGTCGAGGAACTGAAGAAAGTATGGGTTTACATGCAAAAAACGGTTGATTCACAGGTTGTGCAGAATCTTATGGCCGGGGTTAAGGCCAAGGTGCGGGCATTTGCGTATGGACTGTAAATAAAATACGAGTAAAATGGTAAAATGAAGTTTAATAATTATTTCTCAATCCCTGAAAATTTGATGGCAATCGGAAGAAAACTCGAATTTTGCGAATCAATTTTGTGTGTGGCAATTTCATCGTGGACACCCTTATAAGCGTCACTTCGTCTACATCTGGGACTTCTTGCCTGGATTTGACACCATCCTACGGGTAACACCAGTCTCTTACGAGGTTTTACTACGGTTGTGAATTGAATTTATCGTCATAAGTTCAATTTCCTCCAACAAAATTTGTGGGGATTTTGGTTTTCAACCCTTTAACCGGGTTTAGCAAATCCTTTTTTTTTTAAACACCTTTTTTGTTTTTTTTGGGGGGGTGTCAAAACAAAGCGTGGGGTGTTGGAGACACCCTCCCAAAAAAAAATTTTTTTTTTTTTTTTTTTTTAAATATTTTTTATTTTTTTTTTATTAAACATTTTTTTGCGTAATTTTTTTTTTTTTTTTTTTTTTTTTTTTTTTTTTTTTTTTTTTTTTTTTTTGTTTAAAAATGAATGTTTTGCCAGTAAAGGATCATCGATCTTTATTTAGTCTGATGGACAGAATGTGATTTCAAAAGACTTTCTATTCTCAGAAAAAAAAATGCGCTTCTATTCAATAGAACGCACAAGCAGCAAATTTATTGCCAAGGGGATCAAATTTGGTCAGCTATGAAAAACTTCAGGTCCCAAATATAATTATCAGTGCATGAATAATACTCTGCTCGGCGAACTGCACAGCTGTTTTCGAGATAATCTGCCGCAGCTTTTCCCTGCTGTCAATGCTGGTTAAATATTAGTATTACATTTTGTTCCCTCTGAATTAGTTGGAAATACAACTATTCATGGGCCACAGGATGCAAAAACAGCTTTGTGCACCCCGGTGCAGCATCTCGCACATAAATTACAAGAGTGATTTTGTTGCCACAAAGAAAACTATATTCATTCGGCTTTCACAATTCACTTCAATGGAATCGGTGAGATAATAGTACAGTTTCAACCTGGGTGTAAAATCTCCACCCGTCCAAAGTTTGTATAAAGCGAGCTAAAAACCAATTCGTCTGAAAAACCTGAAGCAATGGGAAATAACTGATCCAAACAATTGCTGTGCAACTTTTCCCAGGAGTTTTTATTTCACGTTTGGTTCAAACATTTGCAAATCTAAACGCTCGTGAATAGTCAAGGATTCGTCATTAGTTTGAGTGTTAAATTTGGCACATGCTGTCTAACAGCAATTTCGTAACCTTTAATCTACGAGTTAAATCCTTGAGAAAAATACTCGGTCAAATCCATTTCCATTTCTGGAAAAGAAGAAAACAAGGAAAAATCCGGGAGCATTGTTTGATTGTAACACCCAGCCCCCCGCGTCATCTTATTATCCCTGCTTATCGCCGTTGCAAAGAGCTTGATAATCCCTCGCCTTTTGCCAGCTTACCTTTTCACTCGCTGTTGATTCTTGGAATCATTCTGTGCAGAGTAATAAACCGAAAGAGATTTTCCCGACATGGGTACCTACTTTTCTCTCATTCAATTGTACTTCAACAAGCTCAACTTTTTCTATTTACATTCCGTCAATGCAAGAAACTGCCATCGTCTTAAGATGGATGAAGGTCCTTTATGTGCCCTGCGCGAGCTTCGCTGACTGGCAGGAGCACAGTTTTTCTCATAATTTATTTGCACAGTACCATTCCGGTTGACAATCGCACGCAAATTGATATTGTTTTCCAACTCGCTCTCGACAGTCAGTCGTTGAAGTAATGGACGTCCGATGATATGATGCAAGCGCGGTAAAGTGGACTCTATCGGTGGAAAAAATCCAATCAACTGATGCGGTGTATCGGATCGATTGCAGGTTTGATTCTTTTTTTTTTTTTGTTACTCGAGCTCCGAAAATAGCTGAGGAATTTGCTACCGAGTGGTGCTTCAGTTGCATACTCATAATATTTTTTTCCATTTTCTTTTTTCCCCGATTGACGATGATTGACAATCGATTCCGTGTGAATCAGTTTTCCGCTATACGTTTGGATTTTTCTGTTTCCGTACAGTTCATTTATTTTTTGTCAAAAGTATATTGTAACCCAACAGGGATGCAAACTTTTACAATCAATTCATACGAAAACGATTGATGAATAAATGTATGTATCATCTGCGTTTATTTATGTATAAAAAACAATTCCGGATCGAACATTCCAAAACCATTAAAGAGCCTGAAGCAACATGACAAGCATCAAATATATTCATAAAAGACTGGCGCGTGCTTATAAACAGTATAGGATTATATTGAAATATTGTGTTAAGTGGTAAGATAAGCCATTTATTTTTAGAAATCATCAAATCGGGCTCTTCGATCACTCCAATTGCTATCTTTGAAATGTAACTGGAACAGTATAAAGAAACATTTTAACAACATGTCTTTTAAAATAATATCTATCATTAAAATTTTATCTTTGATATTTGGAATGATCTATTCTGTTTTTAGCTTTTCCATGAGGATTTTAATGCAAAAAATGAAAGCCACATATTCTTAGAATATATGTGTAGAAGGATTGACACGATGAATATTTATTGAATGGCAACGTTTCGAACACACCTGTCTCACGTGCGCTGCGGGGGCTTTCTAAAAACTTTGAACGCGTTTTTTTCGCAACCATGTTTTCAATCTGACTTCAAGCCCCGGGCTTGAACTATTAATCCGATTCCCTCCATCAAATAATTGTTTGAAAGGTAATAATTTTTTTTTACGGCTTTATTTAAAAATTGGCATGAATTATTAATTATTTATACTTTTTGAACACGGTTGAAATGAAAAAAGTAGCGGAAAACTAAACTTTTCAGTTCAAATCATCACTTTGCAATGAGTTTAAGTTTAAGTTGTCTGAAATTTAATTCAAGCCTCAAAAAATTT
Source organism: Aedes koreicus (assembly GCA_024533555.2). Classification (NCBI taxonomy): domain Eukaryota; kingdom Metazoa; phylum Arthropoda; class Insecta; order Diptera; family Culicidae; genus Aedes; species Aedes koreicus. Next base: position 39,438 of record JAHHFK020003300.1, read on the forward strand.
CATTATCTTTCAGAAATATAGACCTGTCTTCGCAAACACGAGCTGCGGACCAAGTGCAGGAGGTCATGTAGAAAAAAAAGTCGCTTGATTACAGGCCTACAGCTTCCAGGATCGTGTTATGGCCATTATCACGATTTGGAATTACTATCTTCCTATAACTCCACAGAGTGGCTGTCTTCTCATGCAACAATTTCAGCTATGGACAATGTGGCCCACTCTATAGACGGTTGAGAAAACAAGTTAACAAAATCTTTATAAAACCATACAGATTTTGAAAATTTTCTGTTATAACCACTTGAGAACCTTCATAAAACCTATTGGCTGCCATGAAAACCAGCATACGGCCAAATAGCCACAGCTGTCACACTTCACTGTGATATCTTGATTGGTTTTTGTTGTTCTGCTTCGTCCGATTCTCTGCTCTTCTTATGCATTTAGCAGTAAATAATATCTAGGAAAAAAGTTCTAGTGTTGAGGGAAATTTTGTTTAAAAGCGTAATATCCGCAACAAATTGAGTTTTTTTTTACAGAGTATCATGTTCCAAATCATATGTGCACTTAATTGGCACGATAAGAGCCGAAAATGATAGTACCTCGGAAATAATGCGAGTTTACAACAACAAAAACAAAATGAAAACATGTATATTCGGTAAAATAGTCATGATTTTTTTGAAAATAGATGGAATTCCATAATGTTATCTAAAAAAAGCAAAAATTGGCAACCGATCTACAGTTCATTTGCATAACATTTAAAATTTGGTGCATTTATTTTTCCACATTTCAATTTTTTCTTATATTTCAATATGGCGACTGGAAAAAATCGCAGCTTTGCCAAAAAGCCAACTTATCTTCGCAATGACTACTATAAAACTATTTGGTCATTTGGTGTCAATTTGTCGTTTATTGCATTTACTGGATGCTTTTACAGCTGACCTTATTTAGATAATATGAATGAGTCCTAAACCAGCATTTTACGAGTTCATAAAGTCGAAATAAAACCTTTGATATTAGTAGAAGGAATTTTAGAAAACAAGGTTTTAAGATCGTTGTAAACAAGCTGTAAAGGTTCTCATGAACCTGACTAATATATGAAACCTATTGGAAGCTCTAGGTGCCATAATAAAACCAAATTGATTTCCAGTGGCTTTCATAATACTTTAATAAAACTTAATAAATAAAGGTTGATGGCTTTGTCAACACAAGTAACAATTTTAGTTTTATTCCAGCCGTATAGCCGCCTCCCGGCTTTGTTGATAAAACTTCATTCAAAACTATTTTGTCTGCCAACACCTCCTCTATGCTTCTTTAAAGCCGAAATTGGTACAAAATGGCCCACTCTACAGACGGCTGTGAAAACAAGTAAATAAAACCATTATAAGAGCATAAAGATTTTGAAAACGTTCTTGTGAAAGATGTTATCACCACTTGAGAACCTTCATAAAACCTTTTGGCTGCCATTAAAACCAGAATGTGACCAAATGGCCACAGCTGTCAAACTTCACTGTGAAATCGAGGTTGGTTTTTGTTGTTTTGCTTTGCTCGATTCTTTGCTCTTCTGATATATTTAGCAGTAAAAAAAGGACTAGTTTTGGGGGAAGTTTTGTTCGATAGCAAAATATACAAAATTAATGGTGTTTTCTACAGCGTATTATGCACCAAATTATGTGCGCAATTATATTTATGGTGAATATTGGCATGATAAGAGCCGAAATTCAATGCGCCTCGGAAATTATGGGAATTTACAACAACAACAAATCAAATTAAAACAAATATAATCGATAAATTAATCATGAATTTCCTGAAAACTGCTTGGAATTGGATGGAACTATCTAAAAGAATGCCGAATTTAGTCTCCGATCTACTGTTTATTTGCAAACCATTGAAAATTTTATGCATTTATTTTTCCACATTTCATTTATTTCTTATATTTCAATATGGCGATTGGAAAAAAATCACAGTTTTGCCATAAAACCAATTTATCTTCGCAATGACTATTATAAAACTATTTGGTCTTATGGTGACTTTTTTCAATGCCAATTTGCCGTTTAATGCATTTACTGGAAGCAAAATGGTTTTATAATGCTTTTTTAACTGACCATAATAAGATAAAATCACTGACTCCTAAAACGGCATTCCAATACAGCATTTTTCGAGTTCATAAAGTCGAAATAAAACCTTTGATAGGAGTAAAAGGAATTTGAGAAACAAGGTTTCTAGATTGTTGTAAACAAGCTGTTTAGGTTCTCATAAACCTGACCTGACTATGAAACTTATTGGCACCTCTTGGTGCCATAATAAAACCAAATTGATTTCAAGTGGCTTTCATAAAACATTAATAAAACTTAATAAAGCAGGATGGTGTTAGCAATGTTACTTGGGAATGTTACTTGAGTTATTTGCTCGATGCACGATTGTAGACAATACTCCAGACTTGATCGAATTGAACCTAGTTCAACAGTTAGATTCTTACTCACGAACTTATGCTGAACCAGCATCTCATTAGGACCGCGCCAGCATAAGAATGTTTCGCCACGAAACTCGGTTGACGGCTGCTTGTATCCAGTTCCTCGAATGTCCCACATGTCCAAGAGTTTACTACACTTGGTCTCACCATCTAGCTCGCTGTACTCATTTGCGTCATATTCAAGCAGGATTCACGGTTAACAGCATGGTTTATGCGGGATTGTTGTCCGGTATTGTAATAACATCCAACAACGATTTCGACTGATCCACACCAACAGCAAAGATACTGCTGGTGCCATTTCCAAATTGTTACGGTGGTTTTTGAGTGGGAAGACAAGGTAATTAAAAAACGACCGAGGGCCGATTAGGTCCAATTGAAACCAAGGAAGATAAGGTGGAATGTAGTACATTTCATGAAATGATGGGTGGTGTTTGGATGTAACTTAAAAAAAGGTTTTGTAGCAGCAAGTGTTTTATTTTTGTGCAGCTCAAACTGTAATATTAAGTTTTGATTTAATTCAGAATCTAGCATGAACATTCGCATCAAACTTACAATTATTAGTGTCGCAGTTTCCAATTTCCCTCTGTGCAAACCATGGTCGTTCGTTTCCAAACTTTGCTTCTGAAGCTTCAACTCTTTCGCGCTCTTCCACCTCTTTCCTATGCAGCTTTCCAGTCGCACTGATTAATCAATATTCTTTAGCACTTGATCAACTTTTAGGCTACTTACGATTTCATTAGATAATAACAATCAATCGTTGATGATTCGAAAGTCTAAATTCAACCGCAAATATAACGCAAACTTTTTCAAGTGACACTGGATAAGGGTTTGAGCACTCTTGCCTTTTTTTTACAACGTCTGCGAAAACAAATCTTCACGAAAACGCAAATTTGACAATAACTCACCTGGTTAAAAAAGATACAAGGTTAGTCCATCCGTTAGGCCAAAGAAGCCATCTCGTTATCGTCAGCACACCAGCTGATCCTGCCGGTTTACCTTTTTCCATCCCAATTTCCCGGAATGTAAACGAGGGCATCCATTGAAAATTCATTTCCGTTTATCGTTTGCTTTTTCCCCCCCAACCTGGATTGATTGGTAGGCACCGGAATCGATAAAGTAACGTTCTGGCTCGTAACTGATAAAGCGACCTTTCGTCCAGGCCGGCTCCGATCCGGTAGTGGGCGTGTGATTGATGACACAAATGTTTCTCAAGACGCTGTAAAAATCAATCTCCTTAGTCCTACCTTTTCGCGAGTAACTTTTGAACACAAACGATGTCATCGCTTCCGACCGGCTCCAATCAGCTGGTGACGTTGGGTTTTGTAAGAAATAATGAAGGTTCGGTTGTTTTTACGCGTTCTGTTGGCAACGCTGCCATGGAAAAGATGAATGTAAAAGGCCGTTCCACAACAAACTTCCACGTGTCAAATGCACTGCTTTGCAAACTAAACATTCCCTTACAATTCCCCCATGAATCATCAATTGTGGTGAGTTTTTGTCACACGCACCGTTCCGCAAAATTGCTATTAGTTGCTTTGTGTTATGCCACAAAAGCGCTTCCATATGTCCAAGTGTTGTTCCGTAGCCAAGAACGGAACAATAGACTTCCAAAGGCACAGCCGTTCTACAACTGGGCACAGAGGCAACAACAAGTGAAATGCCAATATTTACTGTCGAAACAGTCGCTCCTGGTTTGGAGTTCCAATACGCGGCCATAGCCTCGAAAAGCCCATTGCGAATAAATCATAGCGAAATAACAGTTCAATATTTTTGGGAGGTTAGGAAAAACCTGTTGTGGACAAACATTTCACAAGCAGAGAAGAAGCTGTGTTCACAAAAATCCTAACGAACCATGAGCCGCGGCAGCAAGAGTCAAAACACATACCGCGATCTGAATTCCTCCGAGCCAATTGTCAACTAGAAAAAAAAATATCTGGATCGAATCCCAATCACTGGACAACGTTTGGCCATGGGTGATTAGCGAAAAGGACGTCCGCGTGGTTATGTTCGAGTGAAATGTTTCCTGTTTGTGTCATAGGACTTTAACGGACCAGAAAAAAATGGATGTAGTAGAGAGAACTGATTCGGTGGCATCCCGATTTTTGGCATATCGAAGAAAAAAGTCAATTTCAAGAATTTGGCTCAACCCTTGGCTTAAAAGCTTCAAACATAATAACTTAAGAAGTTAATTAACCTAAATGAATCATTTTTTAGAACCTCGGATTCCATTGAAGAGGTCAAGTTGGATCCACAAAGCTTTTCAATGTGTTTTTCGGCAAACGAAATCACTCGGTCAAATTTGTAAAAAGTGGCGTTTAACTTTTAACTAAAGCTCAACCAATTGTCTCATTTTATTTAATATAAAGTGTGTTCCGATCAAAATTTGGTCAATCAGTAATGTGTTTGAGTCGATCAAAGTGTTTATTAATAAGTCAAATTCTTTTTCTTTTTCAAGTACAGTTAATACAGAATACAGGAGCAATATTCAGCTAAACTTCCTTTTTACCGAATGCGCATTGTCTGGTCTTTCGTTTAACACTTGCCATGAGATGTTTTACAATCTCCTTGTCCACTTTATTCGCCGCAGAACGCCTGTTTGCCTTGAACTGTTTCTCGCTCACAACAACTTTTTGTGTCTTCTTAAGGTTCGTCAAGTGGAACCATGGCCCAATATTGCTCGATTGGGCGGAGCTCTGGTGTGTTGGGAGGGTTCCAAGGATAACATTCGAACGTTGTTGTCAGCATACCACTCCATGGCCTTTTTCCGTAATGGCAAGATGCCATATCCGGCCAAAATAGAACGGAACAATTGCGTCGCTTCAGGAAAGGCAGTGGACGTTTTTGTAGGCACTCGCTCAGATAAATTTCCTGGTTGACGGTTCCGGTCACAATGTAAACGTTGCTCTTCAAGCCACAGGTACAGATGGCCTGCCACACCAGATATTTCTTCGCGAACTTTGACAGTTGTATGTGCTTGAAAATATCTGCCACCTTTCTCGGTCCGGTTGCCGTATAAAATTCTTGTCCAGGAAGCTGTTTAAAGTCTGCCTTGACGTAAGTTTCATCGTCCTGTACCACGCAATCAAACTTCGTCAGCATCGTCGTGTATAACTTTCGCGATCGTGCTTTGGCCGACGTGTTTTGTTTATCGTCGCGATTTGGAGTCACCACTTTCTTGTAAGTCGACAGTCCAGCTCGTTTTTTAGCTCTATCCACGGTTGAAGGCGCCACTCCCAGCTTCTTTGCGACATTTCGGACGGAGAGGTTGGGATTCCGCTCGAAACAGCGGGCAACTCTTTTTGTCGTCGCTGTGGCCTCCGGTTTTCGATTTCCTCCCGATCCAGCTTTCCTGGCTATCGATAAACTTTCACCGAACACTTTTAATACGTTGGTAACAGTTGATTTAGCCACATTCAACAGATTCGCCAACTTGGCGTGAGAGAAGTTTGGATTATCGCCTTGCATGTGCAAAATTTTGATGCGTTGCTTCTCTTCCTTCGACGACATTTTTATAACTGAAGTGCTAATCTCAAAATCAAAATAGAGGCATGATGCAACACGCAAACATCTTCAAAATGATGGGTGTGCAAATTTTTTTAATGCACGATGAGAGGAAATGCGTCAAGTTAAGGTCGATTAAAATTTGATCGAAAAATGTACGTTAAACAAGGGGAAAAAAAAAAAATTTTTGGGGGGGGGGGGGGATTTTTAAAAAAGGGGGGGAAAAAAAGGAAAAGGGAGGGGTTGGGGGGTTTTGGAAATGGGGGTGGGGGGGTAGGGGGGGGGAAGGGGGTGGGGGGGGGGGGGGGGGAAAGAGGGGGGGGGGGGGGGGGGGGGGGATTTTTGTTTTGTTTTTGGGACGAAGTCTTTTTTTACAAACTCTAAACAATCAACTAGCAAGCTGTGGTTTTTGGAAGTGCATTTAATGTATTTCGAGACGACAGAAATTCTCATGCGTCTCAGAGGAAGTCAGGCGGCGGAGCTCTAATAGCGATTTCAGCTGATTTCAATTCAGAATTATTTCCCACATCCAAATTTAAAGAATTTGAGCATATTTGCGAGAAATCACACATAGCAAGTGAAACGCATATGTTCGCCTCTGTGTATTTTCCACCAGACCATGCTCAGATAAACAATTATGAATTCTTCTTCCAAAATGTAGAGCAAATATTATCTCAATTTCCTGAAGAAGAAAAATTTCACATTTATAGGGACTTTAATAAAGTGACCAGATGGCTCGCGCTTTAACGCGAGACATATTAATAATATATAGAAGCGGGAAGGGGAGTTGGTTTGGGGGGTGAGGGGTGTGTGTTTCTTAAATAGATATTTCGAGAAATTATAAAAGTATATGGTCAACATTGTTTTTCACAGGTTTAATTTACATCCATTTATCCATCCTTAGGAATCACAAATCTAATTCAATGCTGTACGTGTCAAACATTCTTTTCTGCGCTGTGTACCTTACGTAGGAATAAAACATCTTCGGCAGCATTTTTGCTGAATTCCTCGCATGTGTCCTGAAAATTAAACCTAACCTGCAAAGACGCTTTTAGTGTATCGACGCTCAACTGAGATTTTTCCGTGGTCCAAACTTTGTTAACGACAGAAAATACCTTCTCCGTTACAGCATTTGTACCCGGCAAACATAACGCAAATTCTACAACTTTTTTTAAGTTTTGAAACGAAATGTTATTCACTTCAAAATGTTTAAAGATCACAATCCACCTATCCTCGGATGTTTACATTTTTTTTTTTGCATAGGATATTTCGTCGAATAGCTCAGCTTCTTCTTTGTCGGCATCAATCGATTTGCCAGAATCATCAAATTTACGGACATATGCGAAACACGGTTGTACTGCCTGCCAATAAATTGTGGTTTTAAGGTTCACCCACTTAAAACAAATAACCTCGTCAAACTGAGAAACTCGAGCCTCAAGATAGTCAAGATAGTCTTCTGATAGAAACTAATCATATTTGACTTGTACAATGTTGACTTGGGCCAGCCGTTTTCCCCCGATTTTTTCAACGGACCCCGACCTTTAGTGGTAAAAACTAATTTTTTTTTTACCGTATTGTCAAATACCGACGCCTGACTATGCATAAAATACAACCACATTTCAGAGCTCTCATCTTCAAAAAATTCGCGAAGAATTCTTGGACTATGATTGACCGACACAAAGTAAGATTTCAGTGGTTCAAAGCTAGCCTGCGAGTCTTATTTTTTAAATAGCCATACATCGTATTTACGATATGACTTCATCTACAACATTTCGCCAATATACTCGGTCTATGGCTGCCTCTCTCCAATCTCGTTGACGACCCACACTCGCCAGATCCTGTTGCACCTGGTCCGCCCATCGTGCTCGCTGTGCCCCACGCCTTCTTGTACCGGCCGGATTCGAGGCGAACACCATTTTTGCAGGGTTGTTGTCCGGCATTCTCGCAACATGCCCTGCCCACCGTATCCTTCCAGCCTTCGCGACCTTCTGAATGCTGGGTTCGCCGTAGAGTTCAGCGAGCTCGTGGTTCCATCTTCGCCGCCACACTCCATCCTCCTGTACGCCGCCAAAGATGGTCCTAAGCACCCGGCGTTCGAAAACACCAAGTGCTTGCAGGTCCTCCTCGAGCATCGTCCACGTCTCGTGCCCGTAGAGAACAACCGGTCTTATCAACGTTTTGTGCATGGTACATTTAGTGCGGGGGTGAATCTTTCTTGACCGCAAGTTCTTTTGGAGCCCGTAGTAGGCACGACTTCCACTGATGATGCGTCTTCGGATTTCACGGCTGTTGTTGTTGTCAGCCGTAAGCAAGGATCCAAGGTAGATGTATTCTTCCACCACCTCGATGTATTCGTATGTAAAGTGCTAGGGGTTATGTCGGGCCGAGATGTATTTGTTTTGATTCACTTCCAGTCCGACTTTTGCAGCTTCGCGTTTTAGGCGAGTGTACATTTCTGCCACCGTTTCAAATCTTCTGCCAACAATGTTCATGTCATCCGCAAAACAAACGACCTAACCGGATCGAGTGAAAATCGTACCCTGGCTGTTGAGCCCGGCTCTACGCATGACACCTTCTAGCGCAATGTTGAACAACAGGCACGAAAGTCCATCACCTTGACGTAGTCTCCGGCGTGATTCAAACGAGCTGGAATGTTCGCCCGAAATTTTCACGCAGTTTTGCACACCGTCCATCGTAGCTTTAATCAGTCTAGTGAGCTTCCCGGGAAAGCCGTTCTCGTCCATAATCTTCCATAGCCAGCGAGTCTTTCTGTAGCCCAAAATCCTGATATATTCTACTTCTGCTTCCTCGCAAAAACTTTTCAGTTTCTCGACCCTGATCGAGAAAATATAGAAATGACTATAGATCTTAACAATAATACCCTCAATATCCACGGGAAGTTGATCCGCCGCCGCCTGAATTGTGTTGTGAACGATATGTGCAGCGCATCCTACACCCAAAATCGGTCTCTGTAGCTGATCCTTTCGCTTGCAATAAACGTTGTTCGTACCCTTTCTATGGAGACCACCAAAATTTGTGTTGGCGTTGTCTGCACAAATCGCCGCTACCTTTCCCTTCATTTTGTATTTGCACAAAATTTCGTAAATTGATTCCGCAATAATGTCCGATGTTTCGCCAGGAAGCGATACAAAATCCAACAGCTTAACCTGAATTCCACGTTTGTAGTCAAAATATCTAATTACAGAGGGGAACAACTTTGTTTCCTTGTGATTTGAAGCGTGGGATAAGATTGTTAGAAAATTGATGTAGTCCATACATGTTGAAATCTGATCAATAGAATATGGAGCCAGGACATTTTTAGCAATCGCTTCTGTTTTGGTGCGACCGCAAGAGAGTTTTGGCTCGAAAAGCGCACGAACATGCTTGGATGTGCAATCCATTGATCGGAATGACTGACTGTGCATGACGGTGTGATAGGTAAAAACAACCTCAGCATGAGCAAGCGGCTGTTCCTTAAAACCGAATTCTCCTTTTCGAAAAAAGTTGCTTACTTTTAACGATGTGGCAGCCGCTCCTAGGGCGCGCTTATGTTTCTCCGTTGCCGTGTGCCTCTTAACATCGGTTTTACCTTCTGATCCGATGGAAAACTCGCTGCTGCAGGTTTCACAGTAAACGCTTCCTATTTCAGGTCGTCCAAAAACAAGCACTGGCGTTTTTTCGACATGGTTGAAGTCGCTGAGAGATTGCCTACAGAACCGTATTCTAAACAAAATATCACAATATCAAGTTTTATGTCCATACCTTGCACAATCAAAAACAATTTCTCAAGTTTTCCTAACTGAATTCGTAATATCGCACTGAAATTACTAAAACTGTTGCCACAGTCTTGCTGTACTTGATACAAACAAGGATAACTTTTGACAGATTTGCGCCGGTTGAAAAATTAAACACACTGACTAATCATCCTCTCGAGCTCTTTTTCACAAACACATCGCTTATGCAGGTTGAAAAAAGACAACTGCTGTTTCAACTAATGAAGAATAAGAAGATGAATTTCTTGATGACATGATAGTGTTCGTGAGGTCAATCCATGACAATAGCTGTCAAACGCATATAGAGATGCCACAAGTTTTTGAAAATATAAAAAAGATGTGAACAGTGCCTGAACTAACATTGCTTATGTTGAAGCCTTGACATGACCTTGATAAAGCGAAAAGCATATTAATGAATACCAAATCGCGGGGCATTTTGCTGGCTTAGGACGAACGCGGGACTGACTGCATTTGGACGCGGGACATTTTTTAGAAAAGCGGGGCAGTCCCGCGAAACGCTGGTCACTTACGATTTTAATCAACGCCAGACTGACTTCATCCTGGACTCTGAAAATCAAATTATCTTACTCCCAGTCGTTGGGGATAACGAAACATTGCCATTGGACTTTTTTCGGATGGTGATAAAAAAAGCTAAGACATTGCCTTTGCCTTTGATAAATTTCCCATGAAGGTAAGTACTTAAGCTTACTTGCAAAAAAATTCTACGCCCTTGCGAGCGGCCTTCCGGCGGTTAACCAGAACATTCGCCATGACGGACGAAAACATGCGAGTAGGCATGTTTTTGAGTTCTTTTTTCGTTTTATTTAGCGATTCCTCCTCAGTTTTCGCGACAAAATTGTTGGAGTAGATCTTACGCTTCAGGTTGGCTCAGAAATTTTCGATGGGACGCAGCAAGGGGACGTTGGGCGGGTTCGCCGACTTGGGTACCACATCGATATTCAGCCGCCTTATCTCCTCCAACGATCGCTTCGAGTAGTGGCCCGACGCCAGATCTGGCCAGAACACCGCGTCCTCGTCCTTATGGTATTTCTTGATGAACGACGCAAATTCCGGCAGGCATTTCGTTCTATAAATTTCCCCGTTCACGGCCAGTCCGGAGCCGAAGAAGAGCGGCTTTGACATCCCCTTCTCGCTGATTGTCAGCCACAGCAGCACCTTCTTGGGGAACTTGGTGTGTGAAATGAACTTCACCTCGGAGCTCACTTCCTTCGTGGGGGAAGTAAAATACGAAGTGCCCTGCCAGTCGTCCATCACCACCGCCACGTCGCGATTCGCCGGGAAAATCGAGTTGACCATCTTATTCAGCCGCTGCCGCTGCGTCATTGGCTGCAGCTCCGAAACCAGTGAACATGTATGTTCATCTTCGCCAGGTTCTTTTTCACTGTTTGGCCGGATGAACCGACCTCCCGGCCAAGCGCACGCAGCGATGTAGCCACTTTTCCCTCGGTCTTCCTCTTCAGCATCCTTTGGAGCTTCTTGTCGCTCAGGGTCGTCGGCCGTCCGGAACCGGGCTTTCTTTCGATGCTCTGATTGTTGTCTAATAGTGCCAAAATGTTTTAGATGCCGGAACGGGCGTATCCGGCGTCCACAAAGTGCCGCACGATGTCCGTTTTCGACGCGGCGGGGTGCCGTTCTTTGAACGCGCACACTTCTGAACGGAGTTGCTTCACTGTTTTTGCCATCACGGTTAGAGTTCGACTGATAGAGCTGTCAAATTTTATCTGCTGACTCATGGGTTACTATGATTGATGCTGCATGGGTAGTTTCGTCAGTGTGGGTGAAGGTAAACCCATGAAAAATCGTCAATTTTTGTCCATTTTTTTTAATGCAATCGTTAAATGTTATGATATGATATCTGTTGGCGGTTCTAACTAACTGCCGTAAGGTCACTTGGCACAGCGACGAGGCATTTTTGTGGAAGTTTTATCCAAGAAGGATTTGAGGAAACAAAATTCCACTGAATTATGTTTAGTTGATTTTTTACATCGCCATCCGACATTAGTATATTTTTTAATGCATACGTCAGTTCTCCCAAAAAAAAGCGTCTTCGAAACATTTAAGGATGCCCAGTTTCGACTTTTGGTGACTCTGGCTTGCGCAACTCGTAATATTAATTTGATTAGTCGTATAGAAGTTAACGCATTTTCTCCCGAGGCCAACATTGAACTTTAGACATGAATTTGTTATTAGTAAACGGTAATTTGTGATCGAGAATTCTTCTGTTTTCAACGGATTTTAAGGCTCGCATTATAGCAAGTTTTTTCGTATATAATTTAAAGGGAATTTTTTCATTTAAACCCATGAAAACTCTTAAGTTACATTGCTGAAAATGTACATCGAAATTCTCTAAGACAAACTGTAATTCAAAGCATACTTGGTACTTGTTTTGATTAGAAACTACTGAAAAAAAAAAATCTGTTATCACTATGAATAGTTGAGCGAAATGCATCCAACACTAAATTCTGGTATAACAAACATACAGTGTCTCGTTTTGCTCCAGGGGCTCAATTTACTCTACCTGTGCCGAATAATGAGGAGCTGCTTACAGAATCGAAATTTAGTCCACGCCATATACAAGGAGGCAGAAGCTGATTGTGATCATTGCGGCTATTTTTCAAGGTTCTATACCTTGTCCAATGCTTTGAAATGGGATCTGCAGTGGCACTGAAGCTGGCGAGATTGCGACGCTGGAAGACACGATTAAATAATGGATCCAGGGAGCGAAGCTGCCTTTTTCCATCCCGTAGGTGCTTTTGATCTGTAATCACAAGGCCGTGTAGAAGACTGAATTTATTATTGGATGGATTCCATTGCCTAAAAACTGATGTTTTTTTCCGACATGAATTTTTTGAGACACCCTAACATACAAAATAAAACCTGTCCACCTGTCCAAGTTACAAATAATTCAACAAAATCGATTGTTTATTTCACAATAATAGAGTTATATGTACTTGAGAAACAGTTGATTGAGATGTTAATCCTTCTTTCTATAAAATTCTTGAGCTTTCTGTGGTACATCCGCCATTAGGTTCCGTACGGTATCCTCAGATACGCCCGCCGTGACGATTCTCCATCTTCTCTTGAAATCATCGGTACCATTTACTTTCTTCTTAGTTTCAAAGAGTTTCCGCTTAACTAGAGCCCAGTACTTCTCTATTGGGCGAAGTTCTGGACAGTATGGAGGATTGGCTGTTTTTGGCACGTATTTGACCTCTTGCACCTTATACCATTCCAGGACGGATTTCGCATAGCGACAAGAGGCCATATCAATCCAAAACAGAGCTGGAGAGTCGTGGCTTCTGATAAACAATAGCAACTGCTATTGCAGACATTCTTTCTCGTACACATCCTTATTGATAGCGCTGGTAGGGACGAAACTTTTAGATTTTCGATCACAACTACATATGGCCTGCCAAATCAAATACTTCTACGGGAATTTGGACACCTTTTTTTTGTCCGAAAATGCTCGTCAGTGGCGTTCCTTTGCATTGTGGTATAAACAACCAGACCCAGAAACTGTTTAAAGTCTTCGAGTACGTATGTTTTGTCGTCCATTATGATACAAGTAAATGTTTGCAAAAAATTGGTGTAAGGCTCCTTAGCACGACTTTTTGCAGTGAAATGTTGGTTGTCATCACGGTTGGGCACCTTTTTCACTTTGTACGCCTTCAATCCTTGCCTTTGCTTCACTTTTTCTGCGTATGATTTTGTTTTCCCAACTTTGGGAGCCACATTTCACACAAAAAGATTGGGGTTTTTCTCAATAATGGCTACCACCTGCTTGTCCATTTGTCGGGAGCATACTTTTCGATTTCTTCCACTTCCAACCTTCCAATCTTCAGTCAAGCGCTGGTCAAATAATTTGCAAACACAAAACCGATTAATTCGGATTTTGCTGCCGTTCGTATAAAATGCGTTTGTCAACTTCGACTTGATTCGACGCCATTTTACTGAATGTAACAAGAATGTAAACTTTGTACCACGAGATAAAAAAGAGAGTTTCAGCTGTCTTATAAGTGAAACGTTTCAGCGATCCGTGAAATAGTTCAAAATCTACACTGAAAGAAACGTGTCCGAAATTTAACGTGGACAGGCTTTACATAACTTCAAACCTTCAAGGTCCCCCAACCCGGTAACAACTTGACATCTCCAGAGTAAAGTCAATGTACCCCGATAATCTTGGCTCACTGGTTCTGTCAAATCGAATTAATCCTAGAACAAATTATAAATTGAACGTATTTCCATCGACCGTTATTTTCAAAGCTGTGGAGCTCATATTCGTACTTGATTAATATAATGCTGACGATATGTTGTAATTTTTCTTAAATGTAAAATGGTGGATACTTTTACCTTTCTTACAGAGAATATATAGAAGCATAAACACACTCGAGACTTAGAGGATTATTCAGAGAGTCGAAGTGACGTTTGTCACTTGGTGAAATGAGAAAAGTCACCTGCAGTGACGTGACTCTCCATTTGATTTACCCAGGAGAATCACGTCACTTGCAGTGTGACTTTTCTCACTTCACCAAGTGAAAAACGTCACTTCGACTCTCGGAATAACCCTCTTAGACTAATAGCAACAGCTTTAATAATTTAAAAACCGCAATTATAAAAACACACCAACACTTTCAGCACTTGAAGAATATATCTACACACCTAGATTTTATTTGCAGAAATCTGTAAAAGTTTACAGAATTCTAAACAGCTGAACGTTCGGTAATCCGATTTAACGAATTTCGGTGAAATTTTACAGGTATCTATAAAAAAATTACCGGATTTCGGTAAAATTTTACCAAAATCCGTTAAATTGGATTACCGAACGTTCAGCTGTTGAGAATTCGGTAAACTTTTACAGATTTCTGTAAAAAAATCTGAGTGTGTAGGGACTTTTTTCATTAGGGCGAATCTAACGTTGAGAGACTCTCTTTGACTACTTTCTCTTTCATCCATATTCCAATCACCTTCCAATTCCAATCATTTACGTTTTTCATTCTACAATTTGTAAAGTATGCTAGCCAGCATTGTTGTGATTCGATCAGTACTAAAGAATCCCTCGAAAGTTTTATAATGGCATTGTAATAAATGAATGAGAGCGAGACAGGAGACAATGTGACGTGACGTAAGACGTGTGACGTGTGACGTGTGTGACGCTCTGAAACCTTCAGCACAATGGAAAGTCACCAAAGCAAAGAAAAATATCGCTTTGCTAAGGGTACACTGAGAAAAAATATTGGTTAACGCAAACATAGTCTAGTTCTATTTAACAGGAATTTCACGTTGAATTGGGCACAAACATCATATTAGTTTGATTTGTTTACCCACGGTGGTTAAAACAAACTAAAAATTTGAGTAAATGTTTCGGGAATTAAGCAGTTAAAATCAACTGACATCCGTTTGAATTTACGATTCTGTTGATTGTTTCATTATGACAGCAACGAAAACAGATTTGTTTGTTGATTATACCTTATGGTGTGTTGCAAACAAATTTTAGTGTGATTTAAACTGAAATGTTGTTTGAAACAAACAAACAGAAACGGTTGAAACAACAAACATTTCCTTTTACAATCACCTTACATTTCTTCTGTATTTTCAATTAATAAAAAGCTATCAAACATTAGAAAAGTGCACATTTACATTTATAGACTTAGCTCAGTCTAAGAGAAATCTACAAATGTCTATGCGAGCCCTTCTACTATTTTCAATTCTTGTTAAGTAAAATATTAAACTTTCACCCATTGTTGAGTGACAGCGTCGGAGCATGCAGCGGGACTGGATGACGGAAAAAAATAGTTTCTTTGAAACCAAATTTTTAGTTATTTTTTTCCAAACAAAATATCAGTTTTGTTTAACCACCGCTTTGGTACAATCAATCTAACATTTTAATTTGACCCCCTCAGTCAACGCAACCTGTGTTTGATAATAATAAATCCCTTTCAAGGTGGAAACAACAAAAATAGTAGTTTAGAACAACCATAATTTGTGTTGTATTGTGGTTATATATTTAGGTAGAAACAACCAACCTGCCTGTTTGTTTCGAAACAACTAGTTTTTTAGTTCGGATGTTAACAAACAATGGTAGGTTTAGAGCTTGCTCTCGTTTCTCTTTCAAGCACACATGATGGATTGGATTTTTTTTCATCGCTGTGTGCTTGAAACAGAAATGTCAATAGACTTCGTCAAGTAATATGCTGGGTGCTAAGAGAAGTGCAACTCATATATTGAATAAAAGAGAAACTCATACATTAAATAAATAATCTCCTCTTCTGCATTCTTTATCTCCCATTTCTCTCTCTTTATCTCTCATTTCTCTCTCTCTTTCTTCTTCTTTCCCTCATTCAGATTCTCAAGTAATTATGATTTACATTCGATACAATTGAAATCAAATTTATGGAAAGAAAGCCACATCAACATTACGCCTCAATGAAAATTTGTTCTGGCACTATTTTTGACATCCACACATAAGGAAACGAAAACATGTATTCCAAAGCTAAAAATCGGTAGTATAGAGAATGGAAGGTCCCTTTGTTTATGCACGGTAGAGCCATCTACAATTTGTAGATGGGTACGTGAAACTATGCTCATCTGTCAAGATGCTCGGGGGTTGAGGTCCCCTCAACAATACACCTGTTGGCCTTTGTGGCGAAATTTGAATGTGTTCCCGCATAAACCAGCTGTCGACAAGCCCTGAATGGCAGTTGAAACGAAGAAGCCCTACAATGTCACGTTTCTGCCATCACAGACGATGTACCTTTCTCCAAATCCCAATCATAATTCCAGACTTGTACCACTCAGAGAGACGACACCCTTCCTGACCTCAAAATTTGCCACTCATATTTTCTTATTACATTGTCAATGGCATCAATTTAACACGCAGTAGTACGAGTGTAAAATATGACATTTTGCTCAATTTTTACCTCTCCTCCCACCAACCGACAGCACTATCTTATCTTTCCAGTAATTTGCTCTCGTACCTGATTGAAATACACATTGTAGCGTTTGTAGCACAAACCTGAAGAGTTCGCCCGCAATTTGTTCCGTCCCAGAAGTTTCTGGTCGTCGGTGTTTGTTCCTGGTTGTTTCATTTTCCTCCTCATTCCACTGAAATGGGGGTGTTTCAGTTGTGCGGAAATTCTCCCCGTGCCGGACGAATCTAAACTTTTTGATTGAGTTTTAGTGGCTAAATTTGTGTTTCTGTTCGGCCGAAAGTTGAAACCAAAACTTGTGACTCCTGGGAGGAAACTTTTAAAAGGCGATTCAAGAAATTTTTACCTGCCAAGCGTTAAGAGGATTACTTCCACACTCCGACCCGCACGGGTGCGCCGACTAATGGAACGTGACGGGGACCAATCTGGTCCATAACTTTGATTGTTAAGCTCATCATATTTTGAAAAGCGAAAAAAAAAACTCAGAAAGGAAAAGTTCCCTCACCAATGGAAAATAGACGTTGCAGTTCGCTCGATTAACGAAGTGAGTGGAACAGTTGAAATAACTTCCAGCACCTTGGTCGTTTGTAGTTATTTTCTTTTCTGCCGTTTCCACGCTGATAATGATAATAGCTGGAAATTGGCGAAAATCTCCAAAGTACACGTTGAAGCAAATCCTTTCATCACCGAAAACGATGAACGAACTCTCGGAGGAAGCAACACAACACAAACTTCTCCAGCAGCAATAATGGTGCTCGTTTCAACGAGCTTGACGTAATCGGTGTCTGATCTTAATTCCCCCTATGCCCGCGTCCAACCGTTCCAAGTGGACGTGTTTATTTCGAAACAGAAGCTCGCTTTTTCGCCACCCGAAAAAAAATAAAACCATTACATGGCCACAGAACAGAACTAAAAATGAACAAGAAGGAGATATCGGATAAACAAGACCATCAAGTTCCAATCACGCACAGCCCCTCAGCCACCCTCTCCTAGTGCCCGGACATGAATGTTTGTTTCGTTCACTGCAACCAGGGCAGTGGCGTGTTTGGGATGGAGGTTTGTTGGAAAAGTTTGTACACTTAATGCACTGGATTTATGTTAAAGTGCAAGTCATTAATGGAATATTAGAGTCGTTTCACGTCAACTTTATAACAGAACAGACAAAGATGGACAAATTGCAATGAAATCTTACGATCATTCTAGCAAATCTCTTATGTTGTTTGATCTTAACAATTCAATGTATCTAAATTTATTGGCAAATCAAAGGCTAATAAATTGATTTATAAATTTATAACTTCATTCAAAATATATAGAACTACTACTACTTACAGGTACCGATCTGTTAAAATGCAACACTTCTATGAAAGGATAATTTTGCAAAAGAAGGAGAACCTTCATGATATTCCATTTATTCACCATTTCCTGGAAAAATCTTACAGACATAGTCTAAAATAGGCACGACCAGGTTGAACAGTACGTTCAGGCTCATGGCCATGTGAGTCGTGAGTGCGTACATTGGCGGAATGATCCCAATTGGCATCACTCTAGCGAAGGACAGTGAATGTTGTAAGCGGCGAAATATCAGAGGTGTTCGGAAGCTGGTGAGAGTGAATTCAATGTCTAAATGGCAACGAGAATGGGACACAAGGGTGATCCGTTGATGAACGCACCTGCTCATGCCGGATTTGTCGATCTAGATGAAAAGGACGCACGGAGAGGTAAACTTCTACCTTATGCAGTTTCTGTCTGGCCATGGTTGCTTCAGGCAATAATTGCATCGATTCGGACACGCAGCGTCACCCTTTTGACCGGAGTGCGCAGATGTCCAAGAGACATGGAAGCGTGTTGTCTTTGACTGCCCACGATTCGGAACATTGTGAAGCAAGATATTTGCCATAAGCGGGGCAGATACCAGCCCAGTTAACGTCGTCTATAGAGTGTGTCGTGACGAAAGTGGAATGTGAAAAACGGTGCCATAACGTAAACCATTTCGGCTCTGCAGCGAACATAGCGGGAGAACCAAGAAACGAGTTGTTGAGTGGAGTAGATTGTCAGTCTCGAGAAACTCTCCATCGGTGTCGATTGCGTCAGTATTTGGGATCTAAATGGATTACTATGGCTCGGTGTCTGAAGAACATCCTTACTTTACCTTACCTTATCAATCAGACCAAGGCCGGTGTGGCCTCTGCTGTACACAACCAGCCTCACTGTCTGCCGAGGGTCCACCGGTCGCCTCCTGCTTGATCGATCCACCTTGCTCGTTGCGCGCCTCTTCTTCTTGTACCCGTCGGTTCGTTTGCAAGATTCATATTTACAGGGCTGTCGTTCGACATCCTTTTGACATGCCCAGCCTATAGTAGTCGACCGATTTTTGCGATGTGTACGATGGGAGGTTCTCCCAGCTCCTGATGCAATTCGTTGTTCATTCGCCTCCTCCACGTTCCGTCTTCCATCTGAACTCCACCGTAGATCGTACGCAGGACCTTCCGTTCAAAGACACCAAGGGCGCGTTGGTCCTCCAATAGCAATGTCCATGTTTGGGTCTTGGGGGGGGAAACGGGGTTGAATAGGTTTGGGGGGGTCAGCGAGTGTGGGGGTTGGTTGTGAGGGGCGTGGGGGGAAGGGGGGGATGCGCGGCGTATGGGCGTGGGGTTTTTGGGGGGGGGGGTGGGGGGCCGGAGGCAGGGGGCCGTCGGCGGGCCCTCCAGTCCTTCTCTAAAACATGCTTGTGTGTCCGTCTAAAGTAACAGTGTTTTGTGGGGCGTGTAACACCATCCTGCTTTATTAAGTTTTATTAAAGTTTTATGAAAGCCACTTGAAATCAATTTGGTTTTATTATGGCACCAAGAGGTGCCAATAGGTTTTATATTTTAGTCAGGTTTATGAGAACCTACACAGCTTGTTTAGAACGATCTAAAAACCTTGTTTCTCAAATTCCTTTCACTCCTATCAAAGGTTTTATTTCGACTTTATGAACTCGTAAAATGCTGTATTGAAATGCCGTTTTAGGACTCATTGATATTATCTTATTATGGTCAGTCGAAAAAGCATTTTAAAACCATTTTGCCTCCAGTAAATGTATTAAACGGCAAATTGGCATTGAAGGAAGTCATTATAAGACCAAATAGTTTTATAATAGTCATTGCGAAGAAAAATTGGCTTTATGGCAAAACTGTGATTTTTTTCCAATCGCCATATTGAAATATAAGAAATAATTGAAATGTGGAATAATAAATGCATCAAATTTTCAATGGTATGCAAATAAACTGCAGATTGGAGATTAATTTCGGAATTCTTTTAGATAACCTCATCCAATTCCAAGCACTTTTCAGGAAATTCAAGATTAATTTATCGAAAATATTTGTTTTAATTTGATTTATGTTGTTGGAAATTCGCATAATTTCCGAGGCGCATTAATTTTCGGCTCTTATCGTGCCAACATTCACCATAAAAATAAATGCTCATATAATTTGGAGCATAATACGCTGTAGAAAACACAATTTGTTTTGGATATTTTGCTATCAAACAAAATTTCCCGCAACACTAGACCTTTTTTTTGACTGCTAAATGAATCAGAAGATCAGAGAATCGAACAAAGCAGAACAACAAAAAACAACCTCGATTTCACAGTGAAGTTTGACAGCTGTGGCCATTTGGCCGCATTCTGGTTTTCATGGCAGCCAATAGGTTTTATGAAGGTTCTCAAGTGGTCATAACATCTTTCACTAGAACATTTTCAAAATCTTTATGTTCTTATAAAGGTTTTATTAACTTGTTTTCACAACCGTCTATAGAGTGGGCCATTTTGTACAAATTTCGGCTTTAAAGAAGCATAGAGGAGGTGTTGGTAGACAAAACAGTTTTGAATGTAGTTTTATCAACAAAGCCGGGAGGAGTGCTATACGGCTGGAATTAAACTAAAATTGTTACTTGGGGTGCTAGACGACGAAAGTTACTTTCCGCTCTCAAAGACCCACATTCCAGGAAATGACAGCTACTATTCCAGCAACAGGTCGGCCACATCCCCCGAAGTAAAATATAAGTTTAAGCGTAAATTTGAAAAAAAAAAGTTATGCTGTACATCGCCATATCGGACAGAAGGATTTCAAAGCCGTGGTTCAATCCGAGCGGTCTGGCCATCAATCAACAAGTGTACCAGGAGGAGTGTCTTAAGAAAATTCTTCTGCCGTTCTAAAAAGAGCATCATGCGGATGGGAAGTACGTCTTCTGGCCGGACAAGGCGTCTTCCCATTACGCCAAGAAGACGCTTGAGTATCTTGAGCAGAAATAGATACCGTACGTGCTGAAAGAAAGGAACCCAACCAACTTGCCCCAGTGCCGTTCCATTGAGGATTTTTTCGGCTTCCTTAGTGCCCTAGTATACAAAAATAATTGGCGGGCCAAGGATACGAAGCAGTTGACTACGAGGATCCGGAATTGTATCCGAAAGATGGACGTCAGTGCTGTCCAGCGTTCTTGTGAGAGCATTGCGACTAAGTTGCGTCGTATGGCTGACCAGGACCCCTTTTCGAATATTAATTGACGTTCTTTTGAAGAATAAACATTATGTTTTTAATAAAAAATACTGATTTCTTTGAAAAAAAAAACATTTCTTTTAACTGTATGACTGAAAAAAGTCTCATTTTTTATTGAACACCCGTTACTTTAAGTCGTTTCCCTTTGATTGAAAGTAAGAAGTCTAAGAGTGCATTGCGGCATAACCCGCCAGTATCACACCTGATGTTAGTGCCTTTATATAAACGTTCTACGACGTGGCAGTGAAATATATGTGCATAATATGTGATACTTTCTACTGGTCAAATTCTTGGTTTCACATGCATGTTTATAAATAGCATGAGATAAGCCCTCTCACTGTCGACAAGGTGAAAAATTTGACCCGCGAGAGGGATTTCCAAAATATGTATGGTCTTATAAAGGTTTTATTAACTTGTTTCCAAAACCGTCTATAGAGTGGGCCACTTTGTACAAATATCGGCTTTAAAGAAGCATGGGAGTGGTTTTGTAGTTTTATCAACAAAGCCGGGAGAGTGCTATACGGCTGTAATAAAATTAAAATTGTTACTTGCGTTGTTCATCTTTTCGTTCGAACAAGCGGTTATTCGACACTGATGTTTGTTGGGTATTTGAATTCCTTCTTTCAGATTCACGAGAAGGTGCAGAGGTATACTCGGTCTCTACGAATGGTCACTAACTGTCGAGCTAATTATCCTTCCCCACCCGAAGACCGTGAATCGTGGGTGCTGATCTATAAATAGAAGGAATAAGTGAACTTGTACAAGATGGAAACCTTTCTCAAGCTTCGTCTATGTGGCTGTCTGTGCACTAGTTCAGATCCTTCGTAATGCACGGGCTCCAAATGCATATGTATTTGTTTTCAGAACTTCTTGATCATTGCAATGTCAAACTTCCCTCTCCTCCAGGCGCATCATCTACAGTAGAATAAGTAACCGAAAGAGTAAATTACGAAATAAAAAAACTCATCCCAAAACAATCAGAAATTTGTCAATATTCGACCCTAATGATGAAAGTCCAGAACAAAGCTCCGCTTAAATCAAATCAATCAATCCGACCCTATTTCCCTTCCCCCCTTTGCAGCTTTATAATTAAAAAGATCTGCGTTCTATCTCCTTCAAATTCAATTATCGCTACATTTTTCTCCCACTTTACACTCCTTCGTCGATGTTTCCTTTGAACCAATCGAAACGATATTCTCGACAGCAAATCACACTCCTAATCTTGTCAGCTTTTCTTCCGCTGGTCGCTCCAAAAATAGGAACTCAATAAATTGATGTCCACCGTTCCCGTCCTCCGGAAATCAGTCAGTGTCCGACATAACTGACTGCCTTTCCATCGGATCTTGAAGTGGATTTGATTAACCGACGCCTGACGAAGGCGACGGATAGGACACCCACACGCAGCATCCTTTTTCAATCAATACCAACCAACGCCGATAATGATGACGATGATGAGGATGGCGAATGGTTCTGACTAGCTGACTGACACAATCAGCCGAGCCGCTGGATCTCGGTGGTTGTATCGAATATTCGAATCCCGGACGGGACGCTCCTATTGAAAAATGATAAATAAATATACCGACACGCATTCTCCGAAGCACAGCTGGGTTGCAAAGTGAAAGCGATAATTCAAAGCAGCTGGGAAATATGAGGAAATGATTACGATCGGTTCGGTCGAAGAGTGGATTGCGCTTGATTGGAATGGTTGGGAATTGATTAGATTCGTTTTCTCGGGCGAATGACTAGCTTATAACTGAATGAATTAAGGAAATTTATTTAGATATACACTGGAGGAATTCATTCCATAGTCAGGCGTGGAACAAGCGACCTTCAAATGGAGCATTTCTTTCAAGAACATTCTCCAAAAAAGTAAATGTTTTCAAAGTACTAGTAAGACCGCAGCTGTTACGATACAGCAAACAGACAATATTTACATACGAAAGCATGTTCTCTTCCCCACCGGCTACCTCCAGAGGCAAAGCTGTGTTCGAAGCACCAAATTTACAGTGTGCGGAAAGGATTCCGCTGTTACTGTGTACTTATTTTTAAGACAACATTCGTCCGAGCAAGTATCTTTAAGAAGCCTTTTCCGCCGCACCGAGGAACCGGCGTGGTTTGATGGCGTTCCCAGGGAAAGCGGAAAGGATGTTCATGTTTGCAGTGTATCAAAGTCTGCATCCTTCGCAGCATCGTCGCCGTCAAAATGAGTGAATGCTACAACGGCACAATGTAAGGAAAAATATGGTCTGTTGTAATCGTAAACTTTACCCTCGAACGGCTGATGGTGGCGCCGGGATGCTTCTGCCGGATCGGAGGTGTGTCAGAACATGGCATAGCTGACGGTAGATGATGCGTTCGCACGTGCGTGCCGAGTAAATCATATCATTTGCAAATATGATGAAAAGGCAGGAATCCAATCCTTTTCGAGCCTTTTCTCAGATCCGCACCGAAGTTATTTAACGATTGTTTTCCGCAAAAATGGGAACTTCCTTCGAAGGACGGAATTATGCTAATGTTAAGAAGTAATGCTGAGGCGAATTTTCGGTGAGCCAGGGGCAAAAGAGTGTGAATAAGCAGGTTTGGCTTGTTTTCATTTCTACTGCAAGACATCTGTTGGATCAAAGGTTCGTGTCTTGCGTTGATGGAAGGTGGGCTGAACTGTTTTGAAAAACTTTTTAATCAATTTTCTCGAGTTTCACTGAATATGGAAATGTCTGCCTCTGGGGTTTTCTTTTTCCTTATGATCTTAACAGAGGCTTCAATAATTCAGATGTTGATTAGCAAAGAGCCTTTTAGGGGAGATTTTCTGTTTTAAGAAAAGTTTGAGTTGTTTGTAGATGCAAGACTCTGGTTGCGAATCGGTTGCATGAAGGATTGAAAAGTAATAAATTTTCCACCCAGTTCTAACAAACAAGATACACTTTGTTACCGTCAAAAACACGCAAGAATACTTGGCAGCAGCCATCGCTTGATGTACTTTGTTCATAATCTGAAATTCTCTTAATCGATGCTTATGTTTTTGAACTTGAAAGCATGATGAGTGAGTAGCGTTATGTCAATCTTTTGCAAAACAGCTTTTAATCTTTACCCGTCAGAAAAAGCTTACACCTTCACTGCAGAGATGCAGTTTTCGATTTTACTATACTTGTTGCTTATTTTTTATAAAGCCAGTACACGTTAATTTTCGGAAATCTAAAGGGTGTAACGGTCAAAAATCGGTCAAACATAATTAAGTGAATTAAGTGAACACTGATTAGTTTATTATATAAATGAGCAATCTCTATTTCTTTTTGAAGTTCATCGTCTACAAAACACAGGCAAATTATTTGATTAGGCTTCCGATTTACCAAATGCGAACTGTCGGGCCTTACGTTTCACACCTTCCATCAAGTTTTGAACCGCTGTTATATCCACCTTATTTTATGCTGAACGCCAATTTGCCTTGAACTGTTTTTCACTTCGAACTGTTTTTTGAGTTCTCTTGAAGTTTCTCTTTACGATTGACCAATATTTTTCAATTGGGCGCAGTTCTGGCGACCCAAGTAATTTACAAAACATCTTTAAAGAATGATTTATAATTGTTTGTTTTAGAAATGCACTATAAATGTTTTGTAAAACATGTCACGTTCGGTGTGCTTGGATCTCTCGTATTTTGTATGTGTCTGAACCAAATCAGTTCACCCTGACTAACGATTGAGCTGAAAATACTGTTTTCTTTGCTTTGAGTGATTTATACTTTATTATTGTTCTTTAAAACACTGTTACATTCATTTATAAAACATGAACAGGACAAGATTACATAAATAGTGTTTTATACTTTTGAAATTACATTACACCAACCACGTTGACCGGTCCTGCCAAATTGATTTCAATTACCCAGAAGCAAAAGGACTACCCTATTTCTAATCAGTAGAATTCCTACACTACCAAGCATATCCGAAAACGAGCGGTAAGAGAGTAACCCTTACTCAGACATTCATCATCATTGGCAATGCCGCTATTCCCCACCAGTAGCGCAACAAGCAGATGGGGGGATGCCATACCTCATTCAAATCTCGCCCCGTGGGAGATGGAAAGCGAAATCACAGACCTACGATCGAAACAACGTGTTCACATTTCTTCGGACAAATCTCACAGTAGTACTTAGTGTGGTTAAAACGACCAGATTTTATTTAACGGTAATATACCATTCTATGGGTCCTCCCTTAGCTCAGTCGGTAAAGGTGCAGCTACAAAGCAACACCATGCTGGACGTGGCTGGGTTCGATTCCCGGTCTGGTCTTGGAATTTTTCGTAAAGGAAAATTTCTCGACTCCCTGGGCATAGCTTATGATTGTACTTGCCACACTATCATAAAGCTTGCTTCAGATAAAATTGGAACAACAACAATTGCCTGCATTTCAGTTATTTATTATTGAATTCAAGATCTTTTGTTATACAAACGTAGCGTTTTCTTCATACTTTTAAGAAAAAATACGGATAAAATTATTCGTCACGGTTTCGAAGGAATTCTCGAATTTTTCCTGTAACACGGCTCATTAGGCGGCGCACACCTTCTTCGTTCATCGTTATAGCTATCTTATTCCACCAGGTCTTCATCTGATTGATGTCTTTGACAACCTTTTCCTTTGCCTTGAGTCTCCTCTTCATGATTGCCCAGTATTTCTCAATAGGACGGAACTGGGGGCAGTTGGGTGGGTTAAGGTTTTTCGGAACAACCTGGACCCCTTTCTCTGCATACCATTCTGGAACGACTTTGCTGTAATGACAGCTTGCCAAATCTGGCCAAAACATTACGGGATGGTCGTGGGATCGAATGAACGGCAAAATTCGTTTTTGGAGACACTCTTTTTGGTATAGTTCCGACGTCATTGTCTAATTTGTAACGAAAACTTCCGTTTTTTTGCCACAGCTGCAAATGACCTGCCAAATCATGAATTTTCGTGCAAATTTGTCGGCAAAAACAAATTTAAATTTGGCTGGAACATCCCCCCGAGCCGTTGCCAAGTAAAATTTGTGACCTGGGATTTGCCCGAAGTCAGCCTTGACATAGGTTTCATCGTCCATCAGAAGAAACCCGTCGAACTTGGTCAGCACCTGGTCGTATAGCTTCCGAGCACGGATTTTGGCCACACTATTCTGTTTTACGGCCCGATTTGGCTGTTTGCTAGCTCGATACGACTTGATTCCTTCCCGGAGTCGAGTTCTCCTCACGGTACTATGGGCAGCACCGAATTTTCTGGCCAAATCACGGTCCGACAGATTGGGATTCCTCTTAATCGTCTTCAAAATCTTACCACGCAGTTTCCGGTCGACAGTTCCACTCCGACGATTGGCTTGAGGCTTCCGAATCGTCGTCAATGTTTCCTTATACCGTTTGATAACGCGCCATACGGTATTTCTGGGCAATTTCAGCTGTTTAGCTAGCCTAGATGCAGACCACAATGGATTTTCCAAATAACTGTGCAAATTTTTTTCCCTTCTTTCGGCTTCCATGTTGATTGTTTACAAAGTACAGTCGATTTGCGGAATGTCAAATAACATACGTGAAGCTGACAAAATTCCCGACACGTGGGCGCCAAGAACTTTCAAATCCATCCACCAGGAGCGCCACAATATGAGCAAAAGTTTGTTCCAATTCTAAATGAAGCAAGCCTTACTAATGCATAAATGGTACTTGGCATTAAAAGCTCTTAATTAATAACTGTGGAAGTACATTAAGAACACTAAGTTCAGAGCAAGCAATAAGCTAATTGTGAAAGCAATAAGCTTGAAATGCTAAAGAAGAAGAAGAAGACCATCCTATACAGTAATAACCTGTTCAATCCAATTTCATATTTTCTAGCATGCTTTCTTTATTGTCAATCGTTCTTTGTTAAGCTACTATCGGGTTGCTATTGTCTACTCCTACATTGTGTGCGGTTTCTTTTCCCTATCTTTTTGTGCTCACGTGCTTTTCTTTCCTTATTCCTTCACTGTCGACAGAGTTTAGGAGGCGTCCGAAAACGGAGTAACGACGAACGTTTTGGACGGAACCTCAATATCTTAGGGACGCATCCAGATTAAGCGGTCTGGGTATCATCGGTCTTAAGCCGACCGAAAAAAGATCCTCCGTGGCGTCCTCTTCGGACGCCACATTCCAAAAAAAAAAAGAACGGACTCACCAGTTGATGACTTTGATTGTTGCCGCTGTTTAGGCGCCGTCTCCTATGTCGGCTGGAGACGATAGAGCGATTGATGCTTGGTGAAGTTTCGGCTTTAAGTGACCGTTGGGGGGTACTGGCCGGAAACGTGGTTCCTTGGAAACCACCAGAGGACCCTTGACCCTCCGACCCCGATTTGGTGACGTATCGGCTCCCTTCCGACAGCAATAACGTGCGCCAGGGAAATTTCATCCTAAGGGGTAAGGTGGAAGCCGCAAGCGGGATTTTCTCTCCTTCTTCTACTGAATTTCTTTTACCTAGGAATGATAGTGGCGCCAAAAGCGTTATCTTGCTTTCTACGCACACAAGCCTACGCACACACTATTAGCAACGGATGAACGATTTGCAGCACTTCACGAACAAATATCGAACAAATTTCGCGCACTTCCACTTGTTTTACTGTTGTAGGACGGAATGAGCGAGCATTGGTACCCTCAGACTAGGCAAAGCTATCCCGGTGGAATTTTACGAAATTCGATTTTCCCGCTTCACCTTCGGAGATGTTCGGCAGTCCAGAAATCACAGCTGGTTGGTAGTTCTAGTTAATGGAGCCCAGCTCTAGCTATCTCTGTCCCGCCTCTCTCAAACAGATTTCCTTTTGGTCTCAACTTTCGAGGAATTCTTCTTTGTGAAGTTCTATTTTGAGAAGTGTCGAATTCTCAACATCGGATTTGCATCTGTAATTCAATATCTAGACCTATAATACGGATAGCGATATGCGAATTTCCATCTGGTGTGCATAGCGATAGGCAAATTTCCATCTGGTGAATTCAAAGCTATAGCCAATAGTAATTATGTTCTTTTTTTAACTTCTAGGGTTCGAATGCAATATTTTATATTTACAAAAACTAGGAATAATTACTTCTGTATTTACAAGAGTAACATACGCTTGGCGTACCTGTTACAATGTTTTGATCATAGATACTCAGAACTGCCTTTTCAATAATCGGAGTTGGCTTAGCAAAGAAGCTACAAACCTATCACGCCAAGAACTAATGTTTAAGTCCTATTAATGTATGAGGATGTATTTTTTTTCATGTCATGTTACATAAAGCTTCACTTTCTGCGCTTTTACATATAAAAGTATAAAATATGGTATTATAAACTTATATTGACTAGCTGTATTTGTCATTGGACAGTATTTTAAACTTGTTTATAACAAGCTGTGTTGCTTGAGGAGTTTAGGTACGATTTGCACAATGGCGGTATACCATTCCTGAGCCATTTTTTTCCGTAGTGGCAAAAGCCAATTTATCTTCACAATGACTACCATACAGTATGTCCCATAAATAAAATGCGAAAATCCTTACCTCAGTTTCAAATAAGTTTTTATCATAGAAAATGATAAAAAAATCATAATGTTATTCAGGGTTTTACCCTTCTGTCTCTCATGCCTTCCCTTCTCCAAACGGGGACGGAATCGAGAGCATACCTTCTCAATGTATGAGTCAGTCATCGAGTTCCATGCCTTGGTAATGGAAGCTTTCAGGGCGCCAACACTGGGGTGAGAACGTTCACAGGTCTTAGCCTGAACATATGCCCATATTGATTAATCCAAAGGATTCAAGTACGGGCTGCTAGGAGGCCAAATGTCCCATGACAAAAATTCCATATTTTCCTTCAGCCACGCTTGAGTCCTTTTTGAGGTATGACACGGTGCTCCGTCCTGTTGAAAAATGACGTGTTGGTGTGCTCCAAAGTTGGCTTTCATCCATGGCAGAACGTGGTCCTTCAAAATGTTCATTTAAAGGGTGATACGGTCAAAATTTGGTCAAGGGAAAACGCATGTAAATCGGTGAAATCGTTTATTTAAAAAATCAAATTAAATTTCTTTTTCAAGTTCAATTAGTATAAAATTCAGGAATAATATTCAGTTAGGCTTCCGCTTTTCCAAATCCGAATTGCCGGGCCTTACGCTTGACCCCTGCCATCAGATTTTGTACGGCCACCTTGTCCACCTTCTTCGCCGCAGAAAGCCAGTTTGCCTTGAACTGCTGCTCGTCCTTAGCAGTTTTTTTGGTCTTCTTTAGGTTCCGCTTGACAATAGCCCAGTATTTCTCAATTGGGCGGAGCTCTGGCGTGTTGGGAGGGTTCTTGTCCTTGGGAACCACCTGCACGTTGTTGGCGGCGTACCACTCCATGGCCTTTTTACCGTAATGGCAAGATGCCAAATCCGGCCAAAACAGTACGGAACAACCGTGTTTCTTCAGGAAAGGCAGCAGACGTTTATTGAAACACTCTTTCACGTAAATTTCTTGGTTGACAGTCCCGGAAGCTATGAAAATGCTGCTTTTCAAGCCACAGGTACAGATGGCTTGCCAAACCAGATATTTCTTTGCGAACTTTGACAGTTTCGTGTGCTTGAAAATATCTGCTACCTTTCCCCTTCCTTTTGCCGTATAAAACTCCTGTCCCGGAAGCTGCTTGTAGTCGGCTTTGACGTAGGTTTCGTCGTCCATTACCACGCAGTCAAACTTCGTCAGCATCGTCGTGTACAGCCTCCGGGATCGCGCTTTGGCCGTCGTATTTTGTTTATCATCGCGATTTGGAGTCACTACCTTCTTGTAAGTCGATAGTCCGGCTCGTTTTTTGGCTCGATGCACGGTTGTAGACGATACACCCAGCTTATTTGCGGCATCTCGGAGAGATAGGTTAGGGTTTCGCTTGAAACTACCGGCAACTCTCGTTGTCGTCTCAGCGGCTTCCGGTTTTCGATTTCCCCCCGATCCAGACTTCCTGGCTGTCGACAAACGTTCCCCAACACTTTAATTACATTTGTAACGGTTGATTTGGCAACTTTTAGCGATTTTGCCAACTTTGCGTGCGAGTAGCTCGGATTTTCGCGATGCGCGAGCAAAATTTTGATACGCTGCTCTTCTTGCTTGGACGGCATTTTGACAACTGAAGAGTGAATTCCAAAATCAAAATAGGAGCAACATTCTACACACACCTTCAAAATGAGGGGTGTTCAGGTTTTTTAAATGCAAAATTGAAAGAAATACGTCAAGTTGATATTGACCAAATTTTGACCGTATCGCCCTTTAAACCTCGGTCTAACTTTTAATCCAGCTTTGATAAATACTGGAGGCATTTTCAAGCCAATGGACGCACCTGCCCTGAAAAACATACCTCGATTTGTAAATTTGAATTTCACGTTCTCTGGGACATCCACAATCTTCTTCAGCGAAATAAACCTGTCTGTACGTACGAGATCAATGGTGAACATGTTCTCATCGGAGAATACGATGATGGTATGCTTCTTTTTTAATGCTGACACCAAACGTTTCGAGCGCTCCAGTCGTAGTTGTTAGATTCGGTCCGTTACAAGGTGGCGCTTTACTCTTGCCCTGGACGAACATTTTAAGTCAACCGTTGCATGGTAGTTTTTGAAATATCGGTTTTCTTGGCCAATTTCAGGATCGATCTGATAGGATTTCGTCTCACTTTGTCTCTCACTGATCTGATGACCTTTGGTGTGCGAGCGGACCGTGGACGGCCACTTTCCAGCTTCCGTGGACGTGGTCATTCAAGGAGTGAACTTTGGAAACGGTAAACGGTAGCCAGGTGGCATCCCACAATGGTTGCAATTTGTTTTACGGGCTTTTGGGCGAGCAGCAAACTAGTCACAACCTCCTTTGCGTACATTTGTCTCAACTTTGTTACTCGCGAACCACTGTTTTGTTAAAATTGTCTCAGAGTATACAGTCAGATGATTACACACAGGCATTAAAACAGTAAAAATAATGTTTAAAGCTACCAAAAATAAGTATTGAAAACATTCGCATTTTTTTATGGGACATACTGTAAACTATTAGGTCATCTACACATTGATTGTTGTTTTTGTATTCTCCCAAGCGCAGAAGTAACGATCTTTGATGAAGTTTGGTAATTACCGTCCACTCCTAGCGCTTCGCATGGAGATGATAAATTATCTACTTCTGACAAACTTCATTATTAGGTCCTGTTTTTTTCCGTTTTGAAACTCTCCATGCCAATTTGCCGTTTAATGCATTTACTGGAGACAAAATAGTTTTAAAATGCTCTTTAAACTGACCAGACAATAT
This sequence comes from Aedes koreicus, assembly GCA_024533555.2. Lineage (NCBI taxonomy): Eukaryota > Metazoa > Arthropoda > Insecta > Diptera > Culicidae > Aedes > Aedes koreicus. The sequence goes on from JAHHFK020003300.1 coordinate 70,925, forward strand.
GAATGAGTCCTTAAGCGTCATGTCAAAACAGCATTATACGAGTTCGTAAAGTCGAAATAAAACCTTTTATAGGAGTAAAAGGAATGTGGGAAAAACAAGGTTTTAAGATCGTTTTAAAGAAGCTGTGTAGGTTCTCATAAACCTGACTTAAATGTGAATTCTATTGGTATATCTTCTTGTCATGAGAAAACCAAATTGATTTCTAGTGGCTTTCATAAAACCTTAATAAAACTTAATAAAGCTGGATGGTTTTAATAATGATACTTGGGAAAGCAAGTCGCTGAGTGGATTCAGGTACTTCCTCACCTTGATGGACCATCATAACACAAATTGTGTGCTGTATTTCATCAGGAATAAGTCTGAAGTAGCGGAAAAGATTCAACAATTCGTAAGAATGGTTCCCCCCTATAGGAGTGCATTTACTGAGTATAATAAAGAAATAAGGAAACGTGCGAAAACATAAGCAATACTCTGAAAGTCGCAAGACTTCAGAGGGTTCTTGCAAAGGATCATACAGTTGAAGTTGAAAATCTAAAAAATGAGGTTGGAGTTTTTACAAAAACTCCTAGTGGAACGTAGAAGTTGATTATGGAAACCCATTTTCCTGGATAAGTTTTTTGTGTAGATCCAAACAGTGATGGATCACTTGCAGGTTAAAAATGTTCTACAAGGACACCTCAAATGTCTGTTGAAACAGAAAACGCAGCAAAAGACTTGACTGATCAAATCTTTAAGCAAGCCAGGGTAGAAAATGCATTGAGATCTTTTCAGCCTAACAAAGCTGCAGGACCGGACGGAATATTTCCAGCATTGCTTCAAAAGGCCAAGGCGGGGTTGATTTGGCCATTAATGGGGATTTTTAGGGCAAGTTTGAGACTAACCCATATTCCATATTCATGGACATAAGTAAAAGTTATCTTTATACCTAAAATAGGAAAGCGAGATGGGGCGCGTCCTAAATCATAAAAACCCATTAGTCTTTCATCAGTCCTGTTAAATACTATGGAAAAAGTGTTGAAAAATTAGAGGGTATTCCGATCAAAATTGGGTCAAACAGTAATGTGTGTGAGTCGATCAAAGTTTTTATTAATAAGTCAACTTCTTTTCTTTCTTTTTCTAGTTCAGTTAATACAGAATACAATAGAAATATTCAGCTAAATTTCCTTTTACCAAATAAGAATTGCCGGGTCTTTCGTTTAACACCTGCCATAGGATTTTGTACAGTCTCTTTATCCACTTTATCCGCCACAGAACGCCAGTCTACCTTAAACTGTTTCTCACTCACAACAGTTTTTTTGAGTCTTCTTAAGGTTCCGCTTGACGATGGCCCAATACTGTTCGATTGGGCGCAGCTCTGGCGTGTTGGAAGGTTTCTTGTCCTTGGGCACCACTTGAACGTTGTTGGCAGCATACCACTCCATGGCCTTTTTTCCGTAATGGCAAGATGTCAAATCCGGCCAAAATAGAACAGGACAATTGTGTCGCTTCAGGCAAGGCAGTAGACGTTTTTGTAGGCACTCGCTCAGATAAATTTCCTGGTTGACGGTTCCGGTCGCAATGTAAACGTTGCTCTTCAAACCACAGATGGCCTGCCACACCAAATATTTCTTCGCGGACTTTGACAGTTTAATGTGCTTGAAAATATCTGCCACCTTTCTCCGTCCGGTTGCCGTATAAAATTCCTGTCCAGGAAGCTGTTTAAAGTCTGCCTTGACGTAAGTTTCATCGTCCTGTACCACGCAATCAAACTTCGTCAGCATCGTCGTGTACAACTTTCGCGATCGTGCTTCGCCCGACGTGTTTTGTTTATCGTCGCGATTTGGAGTCACCACTTTCTTGTAAGTCGACAGTCCAGCTCGTTTTTTAGCTCTATCCACGGTTGAAGGTGCCACTCCCAGCTTCTTTGCGACATCTCGGACGGAGAGGTTGGGGTTCCGCTCGAAATAGCGGGCAACTCTTTTTGTCGTCGCTGTGGCCTCCGGCTTTCGATTTCCCCCGATGGAGCTTTCCTGGCTGTCGACAAACGTTCACCGAACACTTTTAATACGCTGGTAACAGTTGATTTAGCCATATTCAACAATTTCGCCAACTTGGCGTGAGAGTAGTTTGGATTTTCGCCTTGCACGTGCAAAATTTTGATGCGTTGCTTCTCTTCCTTCGACGACATTTTGATAACTGAAGTGCTAATCTCAAAATCAAAATAGAGGCATGATGCAACACGCACACATCTTCGAAATGAGGGGTGTGCAAAATTTTTGAATGCACGATGAAAGGAAATGCGTCAAGTTTAAGTCGACCAGATTTTGATCGAAACACCTTTTAGTACTTTTGATTTTTTACGATGTGAAATAATGTCATTGATGTAGAAAAGCATTGCAAATTCGCGGCGTTCCTTAAGTATCTGTAAATTGATAAGCATGCAACGTGCTTCATAAGATGTCAGTGGAAATACAGTCCAATGCAATTTCCTGAGGGAATATAAAAGAAATTGTTTTTGGACGGATTCTATGCGTTCTTCATGTATGGCACAGTACGGATTCCATACTAGGCTGCAGTATTTCGAAATTGGCCTTACCTATATAATGTATGATGATTTAATGGTGTATGGATCTTGAAAATTGTGGCGGAACCTTTTAATGAAGCCCAGAACGCTATTTGCTTTACTTATAATAGTGTTGTAATGTTCTACAAAAGTGAATTTAGAGTCTAGGATAATGCCTTAGTCCCTTACTATTTTGCATGTTTCTACTTTTTGGTTTCCTAAAAATATTTCCATATGAGGTGTTTCGATTTTTCTGCTAAATGCTATTGAGTTACATTTTTTCACGTTAAGTTGAAGTAAACTTTTGCTCAACATGTGAGAATACGTTAATTTCGTCCTGGAATTCTTCTGTGTTGCTTTATTTCCGTGAAGAGCTCCATGTCATCTGCATATAGTATTTGGATTTATGAAGTATGTAGGAAATGTCGTTTATGTACAAAATAAAAAGAAGTGGGCCTAAATGTGAACCTTGGGGCACCCCCGAGGTGACAGAGATTTCGTCTGAATGTTATTTTGAAAACAAACACTTTGTTTGCGATGCATTAATGCGAAGCCAATTCAACAGTCGAGGTTCCATTCCATTTTTTTTTTTGCAATTTGAAGAGTAATAATGGTATGTCAGTTCGGTCAAATACTTTACTGAAGTCAGTGTTAAGGGCTTCTACGTGCTTGCCATTGTCCATTGCATTCAAAATAAACGTAAAACATTCAAGAAGATTAGAAGTAGTTGAGCGACCTTTGAAAAAGCCGTGTTGTTTGCTTGTTATTTGATTTTTTACTTGCTGAAAAATATGTTCATTGCCGAGTGATTCAAAAAGTTTTGGGATGCAAGAGATAGTGGCAATTTCATGGTTATTGCGGATGTCTGATTTGAAAATCGGAACCAAATAAGAGGATTTCCAAATGTTGGGAAACGTTCCGCTCTTCAGAGACATATTAAAAACAAATTTTAAAGGAAGGGCAAATTCTTCTGAAAGGTTCTTTAAAAATACGGGTGCAATACCGTCTGAGAATTTCGTGAGGAGGTAATTGATTTACAGATATATTGTTGGAAAATTCAGGAATGAATGCAAAGAAGTCGCGATCACGGTCTTCTTCGGAGAATTTAGTGAATACTTCTTGGAAGAAATTTGCAAAAAGCTTGCAGATTTCAGAAGGATTATCATCTACATTTCCGTCAAAATGCATTCAAGTGGGGAAAATTGCTATTTTCAATTTCGTTTTTACACAATTGAAGAAATTCTTGGGGCATAATTTGACTTCAATTTCGACTTTACGATTATATTCTTCATGTGCAGAATTAATGGCTGTGTTAAGTTAGTTGCATATGTCATGATAATTTTACAAATTAGTGCTTAAGTTTTGCTGTTTATATAATTTGTGTACTTTTTGTTTTTTGTTGTTTAAATGTTTCAAATGTGGATTGAACCACACTGGTAATTTATTGTTTTGAGTTCGCCTCCTTTTTTCATTGGTACAGATTCTGAAATAAGGTACTGAATAAATGAATGAAATTTGCCTACTTCAGTGTTGACATTTCCTTCAATACTTATTATGTTCTGCCAATTTATTGTACATAGTCTACGTTTTGCTTATTCGTAATTTGCTTTATGATATTCCAGCATTTTCTCGAATTCCCAGTCGCTGGGGAAGGGAGAACTATGTACGAAGATTGAATATTCAACTGCTGTGTGAAATACTTCATTTTTCCATAAAGATGACAATGAAGTACTCACACAAAAGTCTTCAGTGCAGTTCGTAAATAGGAGGTCTAAGTATGCATTTTGCTGATTCTTTATATGACTTATTTGGTGTAAGCCAAAATGTGAAATTTTGTAGAATAGAATTTGTAAAGTTTCGTCTTCGCCTACGACTGTGAGTAGAATTGAATCATTTTCGAAGTCAAGGAGGAAGTTGACATGCCGTTTATTAAAGTCACGTTTATTAAGGTCAAATCGACCATTTGCGTATTTTCGGATGTCAAGCTTTTGTTCATATTCCTAAGCAACAGAGAAAGAAAGTTAGTCCAGTATCACGAGAAATGATATTTGCTGGATACTCTACCAAGCACAAGTGATGGCGGTTCATAGACAAGAAATCATTGAAGCTAGTAATAAGCAGAGATACAGAATGTGTTGTAGTCACCTACAATCAAAAGCTGAATAATGTTAGCAACACGAAATTGCAAAAGATGGAGTATGAATTGAAGCATTCCTGCAACAGCCATCTGTTGATGATCAAGTCCAATGCCGAGGTAAATCAAGTTTAACAGATAGAAGAAGTTTCATTCGAATTGGACAGTGACAACAATTGACAGGAGTGCGGATCAGCAGCTGAAAGTTCTTTCGATAGCACGCTCAGTGGAGGTAACGGTTGACATTTTTCAGTAACGGTTTACTTCTGAAAAAAATTGTCACTGGACAAAGCTAACAATTGTTGCGTACACCTCCCGCTTCAAGCTAATTGTAATGTTATGAGACCAAAAGGCGAAAAGCAAATAGCACGAACATCCCGTATTCTTCTTTATCTTGCTTTTTGCTGTGAGATAGTGTGTGCGGTGTCGTATGAAAGAAAAAACATATATTTTTTCGATTCCTTTTGGTCATATTCCCCTTTCTCTCGCTTATATTAATGTAAAAAAAATGTCATGACATTTAGAAAAGAAAATGTAGAAGACATTTCTTTTTAGCAAACGAACCAACTCGGAGCTAACGAAAAATCACTTCGCAGCTTATTTTTTAACCGTTATGTGTCCAACAAAGAACAAATTCGCCTTTTTCGATTACAAAACATGAGATTTCATTATTTTTTAATAGAAGGATGTTGAAACTCTGTAGGAGGGAAATAATGAGTGCAAAGCAAGAGGAAGGGGGGGGGGGGGGGGGGCTGACTAATATTACGTGAAAGGCCAACAGAAAACATTTTTAACGCGGAATTTAAAATGACCATTACTATGGAACTATCAAACTGATTAGAAATCTTTTAGCAACTGTGGATTCAGGAACTCAACCATTTTCTCAAAATTGTCTCATGGACATGAGACATGGCATGCAGCATATCAAACTTCATGATTTAGCTAATCTAAGTCATCAGAAGACATTTTGATAATTTCTGACCATACATATCATATCAAACATTATAATTTTTTTAAAAAATAGGTCTACGGATGACATTCTTAGGATTCTCGACCATACTGGCCACTAGAAAAGGCCCCGCGGGATCCGAATTCTACCGGAATAGTGGCCATATTCAAATATTTTCCAAAACCTGGCTTGCGACATATCAAACTTCATGATTTGACAAAACTTTGTCTTCGAATGACATTCTGAAAGTGTCTGACCACACTGGCACTATAGGGAGGCCCTGCGGGATCCGAGTTCCTCTGGAAAAGTGGACATATTCAAATCTTTTCCAAAACCGGGCTTGCGACACATCAATTTTCGTGATTTTGCAAAAATAGATCTGCGGAGGATATTCTGAGGATTTCTGACTATACTGGTCACTAAAAGAGGCCCTGTGAGATCCGAGTTCCTCCGGAGAAGGGGCCATATTCAAGTCGCTACCAAAACCTGGCTTGCGACATATCAAACTTTATAATTTAGCAAAACTAGGGCTTTGGAGGACATCCTGAGGATCCCTGACCATACTGGCTACGTAGGGAGGTCCTGCGGGATCCAATTTTTTGCGAAAAAGTGGCCATATCCAAATCTTTTCCAAAACCTGGCTTGCGACACAACAAACTTCATGATTTTGCAAAACTTTGTCTTCGGAAGACATTCTGAGGGTGTCTGACCATACTGGCCACTCGGGGAGGCCCTGCGGGATTCGAGTTCCTCCAGGAAAGTAGTCATATTGAAATCGTTACCAAAACTTGGTTTGTAACATATCAAACTGCATGAGTTTGCAAAACTTTGTCTTTGGATCAATATGGATCATTATCCTTTTCAACCCAGGCTGAATCTGGATCCGTGATGTTTGAAGTATAGGTTTTCGAGTCACTCAACATTTGGCACAAACATAATTCACACTATAGAACAAAACAAAAACCAAAACCAAAATCCTTTTTCAAATATCTTAAATATCTTTTGACATTAGCTCTTTGCTTGCCTTGGCTAGTGGTACATGCCTCGACTAAACCATTTTTTACAAAAAGAATCCTGTCGAGCTGGTAAAGAAACGCACAATTTAGTGCATCAAAGCGTAACGATATTCGGAAAAAGAGCATGAAGAGGACGAATGGATTACAAAAGTGAGGCGAGGTCTTCTTTGTTCAATCTATCCTACGAGCATAAGCAGTACGATAAAGTTTCCTGGAAAATTCTTTGGTTGTTCTCTGAAGACAAAATTTTGCAAAATCATGAAGAACTCTGATCCCGCAGGGCTAGAGTGGCCAGTATGGTCAGGAATCCTCAGAATGTCCTCCGAAGACCTATTCTCGTAAAATCATAAAGTTTGATGCATTGCAAGCCAGGTTTTGAAAACATTTGAATAAAGACTGTATTCGATGAAATTTGGACACACAAAATAGGTCACCAAAAATTTGCCTTTAGCCCGATTCTTTTCAAACTTTCTGGAAATAAATTACTACTAAATGGTTAAGTTTTGACATCATTGGTTTATTGAACCTCTTCTCCCAACCCAACTTCCCGCACCTTTGCCTTGACCCCTTTCATCAAATTGTGGGCAATGATAGGACCGACTTGCTTACTTACTTTTAACTACACTTTCTTTAGATCAAGTTCATTTTCTATCAGTTTTGGAGTTTTAACGAGCTTTGCCTTCATGATTGCCCAAAATTTTTCAATTGGGCGAAGTTCCGGAGCGTTTGGAGGGTTGACGTCTTTTGGTACAAAAACTACATTATTATCTTTGTACCAGTCTAAGACGGGCCGGGCATAGTGGCAAGATGCCAAATCCAGCAAAACAGTGTCGAGCCATCGTGAGATCTCAAGAAGGGCAGAAGTCGTTTTTGGAGGCATTCGTCCTTGTAGATTTGCCGTTGACGGTCCCAGAGGTAATGAAGGGCTGATCATTTTGCCACATCCGCAGATCGCTTGCCAGACAACGAATTTTGTGGCGAATTTCGACAGTTTCTTCTTCCGTACACTCTCCGGAACGGCCAACATAGAGGTTACGACGTAGTGTTCCTGTCCTGGCATTTGTTTGGTGTCGGCCTTAATGTAGGTTTTGTGAGCCACTCCCTGTACAGTTTTCTTGCACGAGTTTTGACCACCGAGTTCGGTTTATCGCTCCGGTTCGGTGCCTTCTGGATCTTGTACACATGTAATCCAGAACGTTTCATTGTTTTCTGCACAAAACCAACTGAAACTTTCGCCATTTTCGCAACATCCCTGATCGAAATGTTGGGATAACGCTTAAATTGGTTCAATACCATCCTGGCCTTCTCCAGATTTGATGTGCCACGTTTTTTGCCACTACCATTTTTCCGCTTGGTTGTCTTACGGTCCTTGAACGTTTTGATCACATGAGATACGGTTGAATGTGCGATTCCGAGCTGTTTTCCGATCCATCGATGAGAAGCGTTTGGGTTTTCGAAGTGAGTGCCCAAAATTTGTTGGCGCACTATTTCTTCATTCGAAGCCATCACTGAAATCACTCGACCGATTTTAACGAAACTAATTACACAATTGACACAACACAATGAAATACATTCAGTCAAAATTTCAATAATTTTTACCCACACGCTAAAAAGTTACGAACAATTGCGTGTGTCCAAATTTCATCGAATACAGTCCTTATGACCCCTTTCCGGAGAAACTTGGATCTTGCAGGGTCTCCCTAAGTTGGCAGTATGGTTAGGAATCCTTAAAACTTCTTTTCGTGATCTAGTTTTACAAAATCATGAAGTTTGATGTGTCGCAAGGCAGGTTTTGGCAATGATATGAATATGGCCACTCCGAAGGGTCTGCAGGAATCTTCAGAATGTCCTCCCAAGATAAAGTTTTGCAAAATCATAAAGTTTGATATGTCGCATGCTAGGTTTTGGAAAAGATTTAAATATGGCCACTTCTCTGGAGGAACTCGGATCCCGCAGTGCCTCTCTAAGTAGTCAATATGGTCAGAAATCCTCAGAATGTCCTCCGAAGACCTATTTTTACAAAATCATATAGTTTGATGTGTCGCAAGCGAGGTTTTAGAAAAGATTTGAATATGGTCACTTTCCCAGAAGAACTCGGATCCCGCAGGACCTCCCAAAGTAACCAGTTTAGTCAAACACCCTCAAAATGTCGTTCAATGTTTTGCAAAATCATGAAATTTGATGTGTCGAAAGCCAGGTTTTGGAAAGTATTTGAATTTGGCCACTTTTATGGAAGAACTCGGATCCCGTAGGGCCTCTTTTAGTGGCCAGTATGGTCATAAATCCTCAAAATGTCCCTGGACAGGTACTTACCCCAGTACTACTTATCTTGGAATCCGAAACTTCGGATATTTTCGGAATAGCCAGTGCAGATCCACAAACAAGGATAATTTTGTGATCTATTGCAAAAAACCGCATCAGAATCCAACGGCTAACGATGGAGTATTATTAATTTTAAATTTATATTTATCTCTCTCAGAGGGGTTGAAGTCGTACGTGTTAAAGGTATTTTTTGTTGTTGGATAAACAACGGTTGAATATGTGCGTGGTTTAGTTCTTCTTCTTTTTGTTTGTTGTTTTTACTGGACTTCAACGCGGCGGTCATTCGTCCAGAGCGTATAATGTATAATGTGCAGTGATGAAAAGACACCGGCAAAAGAACGTGATGCAATTGTTGCCAAAAATACAACGCGAGGAGAAGAAATACGATTGTACTGTGCCTTGAAAATACACGGTAAGGAAAAAGTTCGGTGCACTTGTGTGTAAATTTCTGCTCGGGATGATTTTATTTTTGCAGAATGTCATGACATTTTCAATTGTAGTAATTTTTTTATTCCTTGTGTTCACTTTGGTCATTATGAAAAGTGTCAAATGTTACCAAAAAAATGTTGAAATCCAGTCCCCGTGCCACCACTGAGCACGCTTCAAAATGAGAATCCTAATGAAACCGAAGATGATGGTGACCGCTGATCGAAGCGCTCATCGAAAGGTGTTCGTTCCCCCTCTTCATTACTCCGAGGTAAATGGAGCAGCAGGGCAGTTGGCTGTCGATTCTCGCAATTACCATGACAACGTTCTGCGAAAGATGATGTTCCTGACATGCCGATCAGATGTCAAATAGTCATCCTAATCCATCCCAATCGCGTAACAATGAGAAAAGCAACGGAGGACAGAGGTTTATAAGGTTAACCGAAGTTCAATCTCAATACAGTTTCTGCATTCCCAGATATATGCACAACAAATTAAACTGAAGCAAAACACCCTCTCTTCTTGCTACAGCTGATATTTCTTCGAAAATCCATTCAATAGCATGAAAAAATCGTATTCAATCACGTAGCTTATCACCCAAATTTCCAGCTGTTTATTCTATTCGTTAAACTTAATCCACTTTGATTGTTTTGTGTGTCTGGCACAGACAGGACACAAACAAACCCGCCGTCAACTTGCTCCTCCGAAACAATTATGATTAATCACTGCAAAACAGTCACGCTCTCCAACCATGAGCCCTACCAGTATTAAGTATGATTAGAAGTCAATTATGCTAATTAGCTCAGAGCATTTCAACCCTTGCATAATTAATTGCCAGATCTTCATTTCGCTGTGCCTGGCAGAGATTGCTGTGAGAACCAAATTTCCCTATCAATTTGACAAGGGTTTTCCGAATCCACGCCATATCCTTCACCACCAATTGCTCGAAAGTGTTAATTATGATAAATATTATCGCTTCTTCTTATTGCAGCAGAATGTATTGGTTTGGTATTCAAGCACGGAGCAAACCCCTAGCGAGCAAAAACCAATCGTTTAGCTTGCGGTTACTGCTTCCGGTCATTTAGTGGTTGAGTTCAATTTCCATTTTCTCCTAACTTCTAACAGCAGTCATTATTCATCTGTTTGCCATCGATCCCAGATTGGACCCGGCCAAAATAAACCCGAAGAGAAACTTCCATTTCCGGGTAAATGTAGGAGTAGCACAAAATAACAAATCGATGCTTCTAGCAACTCTTGGTCATTTTATTTAAGACACTCTGTCTCGGCAAAGATTCACCCCAAGTGTTTGTTTTTGTATCTTTCCAGCAAAATGCTCTCAACGACGAGGAGACGAACTCGGACGTCGTCTGGCACTGCCATCCTGTTGACGTTGCTAATACTTGCCGTGCAGTTCACTTCCAGCCAACTCCAGAAACGATGCCCCACCGACTGCGAGTGTAATCTAGATCAAAGGGGACTGTACCAGACGACCTGCTCCAAAGGTGAGTGGGTTTGGGAAGAGCCAGCCCAGAGTTTCTCTAGGCTGATACTGTTATGACTTTTCCGGAGACCCTTGCATTCAGGTTGTCTTTTGTTTGCAGAAGATATCGAAAACGTCAGGGCTTGTGTGTCCAAATCGAACCGGAATGGGGGATGTTTGATATTGGCTTCCGGAGGAACAGGATATAAGCCGCTAGTAGGGCTGTTGTTTCATGTACCTACTCTCCTATTAGAAAGACACTCAGTCAATGCCGCAAGAAACGATTGTTTTCGAGCTATGTTCGTTTTGAATTTTACCTGTTTCAAGCACTTTCTGGCTTCCATCAATATCAAATAGGAGGACTCATCGAGGAAGTCAAGGCAATTTGTTTTGCTCTTGGATGCATATGATGCACATAATGTTGCTTTGCTTTGTTTGTTCGATGCCAGGCTGTACCAAAAAGTCATTTAAATTTTGGTGTCCTTAGAAAAAATAACAGTACGTTGGAAGATGTTTAGTTTCGTCTGTTGTGTGAAACATATTTTTACATGAAATCATTTGTGGGAAACGTACATATCGTATAAAATGGTAACATTGACCACATTTTTTAAATATATCGTAAAGGTTTTATTTATAAAGACCACCCAAATAAATTTCTTATGGTTATTTTTCTTAACGACCTATTTTGGATATCATCCAAACCATTAAAGGAATGGTTGGAGGATTTGTGATATCGTTCGTTTGAGGTAATTTTTTATCAGGGCAGCTTTGCTTGTTTCAAATTTTTAAAACAAGTACGCACGACCGTCTTTGTCATTCTGCATAACTTTTTCGTCGTATTAAAATATTATGTGTTTAAATTACGCCTAAATGTAGGCAATTGTATTTGAAACCATTATTTTTTTTTTCTAAAATGGGAACATATAACCGATATAACTTGCAAAATTCAGAATATTGAAACTTAGTATGCAGCAATTCTACAGAAAAACGGACCGCTCAGAATTTCATAACAGTTGATAGTTTTGTTCCTTGTCAAAAAATATCAGGCCCGTTTTATATTTATTTTGTCATAAGGTTGGCCATTTTTGCATTAGGGTTGACCAAAATTACATTTTTCAAAATGCATTTTTTCTAAAATTCATAACATACCTGGGTCGATTTAATTACCCAAATACGAACACTAGAGGTAATTAAATAAACATTTTTGGATATTTTTTCTAAATACACATAGGTTGCGATATTTATTATGAAAACGTGGATTATATATTTTTTCAGGTTTTTCGTGGCTTTTTTTTTTTTTTTAAAAATCATATCGAAAAATTGGCAATGCTTTCTTAAGTTTTTGAGCGTTTTGCTATGTTTTTGTGCTACCACGCGTTTTTGTTAAGGTACCGCGGGGCAAGTTGAAACGGTTTTTTCAAAGTTGAACTTTGAGCTTCTCTAATAAAATCAGGAATGTTATTATTTTAAATTCGATAGGGGCATTTATTAGCTCAACCTAAATCCTATTGATAAAAAATAGTGAATCACAAAATTATTTTTGAAAAATATTTTATATTGAAAAATTAAAATTTTATATGCGTTATTTCAATTTGCCCCACATAATGGGGCAAGTTGAAGCGATATGCTTTCATGAAAAGGTGGTTGAGTTTTGGATGAATCAATGCATCATACACGTGTTATGAAAACTTAAGCCTTAAGGGCTCGTCCATAAACTACGTAGACTGATTTTCGGGGATCGTAGACCCCCCCCCCCCCACCTCCCCCTCGTAAACTTTCGTCCGTACAATTTTTTTGAAATTTGTATGGAGCGTAGATTTTGACCAGACCCCCCTACCCCCATCTGAGTCTACGTAGTTTATGGACGGACCCTAAAGGGGCTATCCATCAATTACGTTACGCCAAAAAAACGATATTTTAGATCCCTCCCGCTCTTTTGTCGCGTGTTTTTTCATGAACTTTCACAAACATTTCTAAGTATCGTCACGTTTTTCAAAACCTCCCTTCCCCCTTTAGCGTAACATAATCTATGTACGTTCCCAAAGACAAACTACACAAAGAATTAGAGGGTGGAATGGTGTTGGGGGTGGTGGTGTTTGAGGGCTTGTACATTTAAAAGTAATAAAGTGAGAAATTAATTTGTTCAATCAAGTATGACGTAATTTTTGGTGCTTTCATTTACTCACAAAACGAAGAGAAAGGAAGAGGGTATCAAGTAAATTATTTCACAAAAGTCAATGCTTTCAATAGAAATTCCGTAGTCGAAGAGATTTTAATCAATTCCACCCATTAATATAGGTAAGTGTACATATCGAAGGAAAACAACCGAACTGTTTCTCTTATTTTATTTTATTTTAATGCAACATTTCAACAATATTTCATAAAAATTGTTCATTCAACTGATGATTATTACATATCATCCATTGTTGACTGTTTTGTTGGTAATTAAAATGCCCATGAGAGAACGGGGGTCAACTCGGTGCGCAGCTTTTCCCATTTCACCGACCACTTTAATGCGGCTCGGATCCAAACAGAAACTCGTTTCGTCAACGTTGTATATTCTCTCTGGAGGAACGTTATGGGTAACTTCTCGCAGTAGCTCATAATACTCCGAGATCACGAATGGATCTGCGGCCCGTTTCCTGGCGACTTCAACGGATTGCGGCTTTTTGATGGACAAATGATGTCGTCGCAAGAAGTTCAAAAAATAATCGTTTCCTGGGGTACCATTCTTGAACGGTGTCTTGAACCCTTTTTTCTTCAGGTACTGTGCCAAAATGGAGATTATTTCCTTCTTGCTTAGCCCATAACCCCACTTTTCCATTGTCTTGATAGAAGATGCCATTCTTGCTTCCACCTCAAATGGTATCGCATTCGGTCTTCCTTTTGAGCTGCTCTTAACTCCGCTCATACCTTTGACACGTCGGAACAACGTTTGTTTTGGTATTCCGTAGAACCGAGCGGATGCTGCCAGCGTCATCCGCTTGCCCCGTACGGCAGAGGCTGCGATGTCAAGGGCTTCTTTCGAATATGTGGAGATCGTCTTCCTGGTGTACCTCCGGACCATGATGAATGCTGGAAATAGGTTTCGATTTCAGAGCGGAAATTTCAGTGGATCCTACCGATCGTTTCAACTTTCCCGTCTGTGCGTGTTTCTATTTGCCCCAAGGTGGAAAAAATGCGGGGCAAGGTGAAACGGTCAAAATTAAGCGTGAAAAAATGGTTTCTTCGCATATTTTTCACACTCACTATATTAAATCAATACTAAATAGTTACCTGAAGGACAAATATCCAATTGAAATCAAATGCAACAATGTTTTTTGAGCGATTTAAGTTTAGCAAGAAAATGTTCGAGTTAATTTCGCGGGTGACGAAAAATAAACAAAGCCGCGGAGTGCGTTTAGGGGTTCAAAATCGCGAGTTATGACAGTCAAGAGGTGCGTTTAGTAGAATTCTCTGCTACAAAAAAAAATTAGGTCCATTGCACTTTTATATTAAAAGTTATCGCTTCCGTTTCAACTTACCCCGTATTTCAACTTGCCCCGCGGCACCTATTCAAAATAACTTGCCACGCGTTTTTGTTATTCAAAATAACTTGCCAACCATGCGTCCCCATTGAAACTTACGTCCCCAACCTCTTAGCGACAGAAAAATTCAAATTTAAAAATAATGATACTCCATCGTTAGCCATCGAATTTTGATGCGGTTTTTTGCTATAGATCACAAAACTATCCTAGCTTGTGGATCTGCACTGGTTATTCCAAAAATGTCCGTAGTTTCGAATTTCAAGGTGGGAATACTGGGGTAAGTACCTGTCCAGGGATGGTGGACAGAATATTTTTAGATGCGAAACATGGAATGCAGCATATCAAACGGCATGATCTAGCAAAACTTGGTCATCAGGAGACATTTTGAGGAATCCTAACCATACTGGCCACTAAAAGAGGCCTTGCGGGATCCAAGTTCCTCCAGAAAAGTGGCCATACTCAAAGCTTTTCCTAAATCTGGCACGTGACATATCAAACTTCATAATTTTGCAAAACTTTGTCTTCGTCTTTGTCTTTGTCAAACATTCTGAGAGTGTCTGACCATACAGGCCACATAGGGAGGCCCTGCGGGATCCGAGTTCCTTCTGGAAAGTGGCCATATTCAAATCGTTACCAAAACCTGGCTTGCGACATATCAAACTTCATGATTTTGCAAAACTCGGTCTTCAGAGGACATTCTGTGGGTGTCTGACCAAACTGGCCACTTCCGGTGGCCCTGCAGGATTTTGAGTTCCTCCGGAAAAGTGGCCATAACCAGTGTGTCAAATATTCTCTTTGTGTACCTAAAAACATAAGATAACCTTGACGAGTGATACACCCGTTATTCTCTCACTATTCAACAATGGTATGTTTATTGCAACAAAACACGAAGAAAACAATAAAATGTTGCATCGATGGTGGGAAAGAGATAAGTTGCTGTACGAAAATGTTGTGATTCGCACATATGTTGCAGCGATCTTGTTTTCCTGTAACAGCGACAAAATAACGTTTTGTCATTATTGCAACACACTACCGATAGCAACAATGCTTTATCAGCAACATGAAAAATAGCGACAATCAGTTGTTACTGTCGAAAAAAGTACTGATCTGAATAATTATAAAATTTGTTGTGGATAGACTTTCACCGGAAGAAAAATGCCTGTATGAAATCACACACAGAACAGAAGCGAACACTATCTTCTGCCAACTTGTTGCAAATTGACTATTTAATCAGGGCAAAATAAAAAATATGTGCGTTTAACGCCTGGTTTTCAACCCAGAACATCCTGAACATAAAGAAGTTCAGTACAGAGGATCTACAGTTGTAACTATAGTTTTTCCGATTACACAAAGTTACGATATCTATTCTACCATGTTTATTTAGTCTTATGGAAGATCAACAGATATAATTAGATAATCTGGGATGTTCTAGGTTGTCTAAACTGTCCCTGAGTACAGAACATAGAATCTACCACTGGTAACTTTGGTTTTTCCGGCTATACAAAGTTGGGATATGCTTTAACCTTTTTTCTGGGATTTTTGGATGGTCAACAGACATTTTGAGATAAAATGGGGTGTTTTTTGTAATCCAAACTGTTGTTGGGTTTTTTATTTGGGGTTTACGTTTGCCACTGTAGTTTTTTAACTTGTGATTCTTTGGGATATTTTGGGTTTTTCTCGGTCAATCAGGTTGTCCTGGGGTTAGGAATTTGGGATTTCCAACGGTGGTTTTTTAACTAAAGGGCGATACGGTCAAAATTTGGTCAATATCAACTTGACGTATTTCTTTCAATTTTGCATTTAAAAAACCTGAACACCCCTTATTTTGAAGGTGTGTGTGTGTAGAATGTTGCTCCTATTTTGATTTTGGAATTCACTTTTCAGTTGTCAAAATGCCGTCCAAGCAAGAAGAGCAGCGTATCAAAATTTTGCTCGCGCATCGCGAAAATCCGAGCTACTCGCAGGCAAAGTTGGCAAGTTATATTTAAATCGCTAAAAAATGCCAAATCAACCGTTACAAATGTAATTAAAGTGTTTGGGGAACGTTTGTCGACAGCCAGGAAGTCTGGATCGGGGGGAAATCGAAAACCGGAAGCCGCTGAGACGACAAAGAGAGTTGCCGGTAGTTTCAAGCGAAACCCTAACCTATCCCTCCGAGATGCCGCAAATAAGCTGGGTGTATCGTCTACAACCGTGCATCGAGCCAAAAAACGAGCCGGACTATCGACTTACAAGAAGGTAGTGACTCCAAATCGCGATGATAAACAAAATACGACGGCCAAAGCGCGATCCCGGAGGCTGTACACGACGATGCTGACGAAGTTTGACTGCGTGGTAATGTCGACGACGAAACCTACGTCAAAGCCGACTACAAGCAGCTTCCGGGACAGGAGTTTTATACGGCAAAAGGAAGGGGAAAGGTAGCAGATATTTTCAAGCACCCGAAACTGTCAAAGTTCGCAAAGAAATATCTGGTTTGGCAAGCCATCTGTACCTGTGGCTTGAAAAGCAGCATTTTCATAGCTTCCAGGACTGTCAACCAAGAAATTTACGTGAAAGAGTGTTTGAATAAACGTCTGCTGCCTTTCCTGAAGAAACACGGTTGTTCCGTACTGTTTTGGCCGGATTTGGCATCTTGCCATTACGGTAAAAAGGCCATGGAGTGGTACGCCGCCAACAACGTGCAGGTGGTTCCCAAGGACAAGAACCCTCCCAACACGCCAGAGCTCCGCCCAATTGAGAAATACTGGGCTATTGTCAAGCGGAACCTAAAGAAGACCAAAAAAACTGCTAAGGCCGAGCAGCAGTTCAAGGCAAACTGGCTTTCTGCGGCGAAGAAGGTGGACAAGGTGGCTGTACAAAATCTGATGGCAGGGGTCAAACGTAAGGCCCGGCAATTCGGATTTGGAAAAGCGGAAGCCTAACTGAATATTTTTCCTGAATTTTATACTAATTGAAATTGAAAAAGAAATTTAATTTGATTTTTTAAATAAACGATTTCACCGATTTACACGCGTTTTCCCTTGACCAAATTTTGACCGTATCACCCTTTATACTAATGTACGATATGTATTCAACCATGTTCAGTGGATCTTCTTTAAGGTCAACCGAAATTATTGGATAATCAATCCTTAAAGGATTTTTTTTTGGTTAAATATGGGGGTGAACACTTAAATTGGTTGGTGGGTATAAACTTCAAGAATGATTTGAAATTGAAAAGTTTGGTTGAAGTGGAAAACTGTGTTTTGGTAGGTGTTGGTGGGTGGGGAATATGTATGATTTTTTTGGGGGGGAAATTAAGAAATCAATATCTTTTGAATTTCCAGAAGATTCAATAAACGTGGTTGAATGCATATCGCTACTTTGTATTGTTGAATTATCTACAGATACAATTGCAGATTCTAGGTTTTGAGCTGAAGAAAAATACCAAAATACAGTACATTTACCATCACTGACCCAGATTGTGTCCAGATGTGGCCAATGTAGTTCTTGACACTTGATTCTACCACTATTGCTCTTATTTTGGATTTCGTATGTGATTTGGGGTGTCGCATGATATGTTCTGGTCCAAGTAAAAAATAAAGCTTTTCCCCGAAGATGTACCTAGAACATGCCAATAAGGTTTTGGGAAATTGATGCCAGCACGATTGCACTTATTATGGATTTTAAATGTAATTAGAGATGTCGCATGGAATGTTTTGGTTCAGATCAAAAACTGGCCACATCTCCATAGGTACCCGCAGCATGCCCAGATGTGGTCAGCGTTTTCCTGAGCACTCTATATGACTACCATTCATCTTGTAATCGAATTCTTATGTGATTTGACGCGTCTCATGATTGCTTGGAAATATTTTATATAATATCTTCAAAAGTAACCTCATATACACCGTAAAAAACCGGAATTTATTCCGGCCATTTCTCTGAAATCTGTAGATCGTTATCAAAAAAAGGTAATAAAAATAAATTGGATAATAGTACCGTCCATTTGCCGGTAGTTCCGTCGAATACGGTCAAGAGGTTGCCGAGAAACGTGTGCTTATTCATTATATATATATTATATTATATACACACTTAGAAATTATGAATTTTACACGAGACGTAAGCTATGTTTGTAAAAAATCGGGGAACGTAAACGAATATTTCGTGTAAAATTATGTCTCCTGACACTGACTTATACGCAATTCGATGAAAGATGTGTTTGATTGAATTTATTTTCTCATCTCTTTCAACTCATTTGTATGTGCTAAAGGACGCTTGCATGTGTCGGTCTCTGTGGACAGAAATTTACATGATATTTTGGTAGTGTGTATGTATACACAGACGCGCGCTCAAGCGCACATATTTCCCTATCCAGTCGAGCTGAGTCGATTGGTATATGACATATGGCCCTCCGAGCTATGGAAAAGGTTGATTTTCCACGCGATTATTAAACCATTCTTTGTAACAAGGGTAAAACAGGTTGTATCTAAAACCTGATAAACTTTGACTTAGAAACAAGGTACAGATCAAACCACAGGTGGATAAATACGGGTTTTTATTTCCATAAACGATGTTGATCTTATGCGGTTAGTTGAATAAAGAAAGATTCCGCGTTTAGTATCATATGGGCGTAACTGCAATGATCGATTTCTCTTCGAATTATTACGGCAAATTGAATGATTTTACGGGATAATAACGGTTGAGAAATTCGATAAAGAGATATCGCTCTCAGCAGTTACGCCCATATGATTTGAAGCACGTAAGGTGTTTCGCTTGTGTTAGAGACATGTTTCACAATGTTCTGTTTGTTAATGGTAACGTTCAGAGCCAATGTCCCGTACACCCTCCCGTTCGACGGTGTTGAATGGGGCATTGTGACAAGTCACAATTTTTATTAGGCCACCCACATCTTTTTACTTAGACGCTCTTACAGTCACCACTTCTTCACCTTTAGAGCGTTTTTTGCCTCGAGCAGCGATTTTATCTTCGGAAATCTCCTTCCCCAACTACAACACATTGTAACCCTCCGGGTGAGAGTTCTTGATGTGGCGCAAACAATTTGTCAACACAAACGTTTTCCGACTGAACTTGCAATTAAGACACAGGCTACAACTAAGATCCCCGTTCTCGGAACGTATGTTTCGAACTTTTACGGACACATTTGTCCTCTTTAACAGATGTAGAATCCATTTTTTATTTTTAAAACAACACAACGCAACAAAATGCACTGAGGAAAGGCCACAAGGAACGGAAATTACTGATCGCTCGAATATTGGAAGAACAGCACTAGTCGGGATTGCAAAAGCTTTGATGAAACGTATGCAATAAATAGGGGAATGCCGCTAGAAACGGACCATGGTTGAGAAGATGAACACTAGCTGTTGCAAATCAAATTATTTTTAGGAATAAATTAATTATCTTATGATATTAAAACAACATGCATGATGTACTTTAGTTCATGTTAACAGAATAAACTGAAATTTATTGCAAATCGTGTGTTTTTCATTAAAGCAGTAGGTATCCATCGTCCATCTTTACCAACTATCCCCTATCACTCGACAAAATTTTTGAGAGCAAAAGAGGGATAAAACTAAACATAATCTCTTTTCGGTAGATGCAACATGTGACATTATTGAATTTATTTTTGTTGCATACAAAGCAATATACAAACAACGCCTTGTCTCTTTCCTAAATAACAATCGGATGTTGTGAAACATTAATATCTTGATTCTACTGCCTTGCAATTTGTCATTATTGTGTTGAGTATGCAACAATGATAAAGATACATTATTTTTTGTCCCAACATTGAAAAGTTAGGACAATGTCTTTATCATTCATGTAAAATTTGGTTTCGCGGTTAAAACGGGATTTTCGTTTTGGTTTTGGTTTTGTTCGTTAGTGTGAATTATGTTTGTGCAAAATGAGTGACTTGGAAACCAATACTTTGAGCATTTCGGATTTAGATTCAGCCTTGTTGGAAAAGGATCTTGATCCATATTGATCCAAAGACAATGTTTTGGAAAATAATGAAGTTTGTTGTGTCGCAAACCAGAGTGTGGTAACGATTAGAATATAGTCACTTTCCCGGAGGAATTCGGATCCCGCAGTGCCTCTTTAAGAAGCCCGTATGGTCAGGAGTCCTCAGAATGTCCTCTGAAGACCTTTTTTTGCAAAATAATAAAGTTTAATATATCGAATGCCAGGTTTTGGAAAAGATTTGAATATGCCCATTTTCCGGAGGAACTCGGATGCCACAGAGTCTCCCTGAGTGGCCAGTATTGTCAGAAATCCTCAAAACGTCTTTTCATTACCTAGTTTCGCATAATCATGAGTTTGATGTTTCGCAAGCCAGGTTTTTGCAACAATTTGAATATGGCCACTTTTTAGAGGCATTTGGACTCCGGAGGGTCACCCTAAGTGGCCAGTGTGATCAGATACCCTCAAAATGTCCTCCGAAGACCTTTTTTGGCAAAATCGTCAAGTTTAATATATCGCAAGACAAGTTTTGGTAAACAAATGATTATGGCCACTTTCCCAGAGGAACTCAAAATCCCGCAGAGCCACCCCAAGCGGCCAGTATGGTCAGACACCCTCAGAATGTCCTCCGAAGACCTAGTTTTGCAAAATCATGAAGTTTGATATGTCGCAACCCAGGTTTTGGTAGCGATTTGATTAAAGCCACCTTCCCGGAGGAACTCGGATCCCGTAGGGCCTCTCTAAGTCAATGACGTCTATATAAGGTCTGGCCCAGTTGCGACAACAATATTAGTGAAATGAGCAAAATTCGCTCATGACACTAATACCACCGTACTCCTTGTGAACGCTACACAAGAGCTCGGAAAGTGCTACGTCATACTATTTTTTTTATTCGTTCGTTCCGTGATTGTTTATTGTGCGCGCTATAAAAATTAATTTTTCAACCAATTCCAGTCTATCGATGATGAAAAATTGGCTCTATATCGCTACTCGATTGTCAAGTCCCAGCGTTTGAAAGTTAATTTGGCAAAAAATTAATTAAATTCGGTTAAATTCACTATAAGTTACTCATGTTATAGGGAGGAAATGCTTCTGCTCAATAAATGGCATTTATATCAGGATTATTTCCACAATTCAGCATTTATAATACACGTTTGAACCTATTTCTTTTTTAATCTGAATCCATGCACGCACATAGAGAGTTGAATAGTGTTACGTCATCACTCGACGAGTGCCGACGGCTCAGGAATGTTTACATTATTTTTGCTTCCAATACAGGCAAGCAGTGCGTTGCCCCAGACCTTATATAGACGTCATTGTCTCTAAGCGGCCAGTATGGCCAGTCAAAATGTCTTCTGATGACCGGGGTTGGGGGATCATGAGGTTGGGATGGCGCAAGCCGGGTTTTGGAATAGGTTGGGGGTGGGCACTTCGGGGGAACGGATCCCAGACTTTTATTGTTTACGGTGGGAGTAAAAGCGGATTTTGTAAAAAAACCACAAAAAGGTTGATGTATTTTTTTTTTTTGTTTTTTTTTTTTTTTGCGGGGGGGGGGGGGGAGGTAAAAAAAATAAAAAGGGTTGTTGGGGGGAGGGGGAGGCTTTTTTTTTTTTTTGGTTTTGTTTTTTTTTTTTTTGTTTTTGTTTTTTTATTTTTTTTTTTTTTTTATTATAAAAAATGAGACACACAAAAATGATCGCCAAACATTCATTTTAAATCGGATACTTCTCAATTTTTCAGGAATTAAATAACTATATATTAACTATGTTTCTGCATAATTAATTTATTGAATTTCTTCCCTCAAGCTGAATGCTCGTAGATTTATCTTAACACTGCTCATGAGATCTTGGGCGAGGCTTTGTGCATCTTCCTTACACAATTTCTCCCAGTTTTTCTTCAAAGCTTCATCGGTTTTGAATGTTTTCCGCTTTTCTTCAACTTCTTCTTCATTATCGCCCAAAACTTTTCGATCGGACGAAGTTCTGATGTATTTGGCGGGTTCGCTTCCTTCGGGACCACATGAACGCCCTTCGCTTCGTAACAATCCATTACAGGCTTGGCGTAATGGCACGAAGCGAGATCCGGCCAGAACAACGTGGGACCACGGTGAGAGCGGAGGAAGGGCAGCAAGCGGTTCTGCAAGCATTCCTCTCGATAAATCTGCCCGTTTATGGTGCCGGCTTGCTGTATCGTCCGCACTCGCAGATCGCCTGCCACAACAGGTACTTCTTCGCGAATTTGTCCATCTTTCTCTTCTGGAACTTTTCCGGAACCCCTATGCGGGACATACTCGAGGCCGGGGATTGATTTGGTGTCCGCCTTGATATATGTCTCGTCGTCCATGACGAGACAGCCTGGTTTGACCAGCCACTCACGGTACAGCTTCCGCGCACGCAATTTGGCCAACGTGTTTTGCTTGTCAGTCTGGTTTGGTGCCTTCCTGACCTTAAAAACACGTAGCCCAGCCCGCTTCATGGTCTGCTAGACGAACCACTTTGACGAATTGACCTTTTTGGCCACGTCTCGGGTGGAAAGGTTCGGGTTATTCTTAAAGTACTGCCTTATCTTCCGCGCCTTCTCTGGGTATTCCGTTTTCGGTTTTCGGCCGCTTCCAGCGCGCCGCTCGATGGTCTTCGTCTCCTGGAACATCTTCACAACGCAGGACACGGTGGAATGGTGGATTCCAAGCCTTTTGCCGATCCATCTGTGCGACTGACCAGGATTAGCGATCACCGCGCCCCAGATTTACTGGCGTAGCTCTTCTTGTTTCGAATGCATCTTGAAAACTACTTGACAGATCGCAATACACATAAACATAACATTCTAAACTAGTATTACCCAAACTTTTATTAATGTTTACCCACGCGATAAAAAGTTACACCCAAAACAGAGTGTCGCATTTTTTCCGAGTCTAATCTTTATAAAACTTTAATAAAACTTAATAAAGCTGGATGGTTTTGGCAATGATACTTGGGAAAGCAAGTCGCTGAGCGGATTCAGGTACTTGATGGTCGATCATAACACCAATTGTGTGCTGTATTTCATCAGGAACAAGTCTGAAATAGCGGAAAAGATTCAACAATCCTAAGAATGGTTCGCTCCTATAAGAGTGCACCTACTGAGTACAATAAAGAAATAAGAAAATCCAAACGAAGATCCTGGATACTAACGTGTGAAAACATAAGCAATACTCCGGAAGTCGCAAGACTTCAGAAGGCTCTTGCAAAGGATCATACGATTGAACTTGGAAACCTAAAAAATGAGGAAGAAGTTTTTTTGCAAAAACTCCTAGTGAAACGTTGAAGTTGATTATGGAAACCCATTTTCCTGGTTCAGTTTTTTGTATAGGGGAACGTCCATTAATTACGTCACGCAAAACTTGACTTTTTATAACCCCCCCCCCCCCCACCCTTTGTCACATTTTTTTGTATGAACCTTCGAATTTTTTTTGTATGGATCGTCACGTTTTCTCAATAACCCCCCCCCCCCCCCCCCGTGACAGAGTTAATGGATCTTCGCTCGATCCAAACAGTGATTGATTGCTTGAGTATTAATAAATTTTAAAAGGGGACCCCCAAAGTCCGTTTGAGTTGGTAGAGGCGGGAAGACTGGAGAGAGTTAGATTGTTTGAATGAGCGGGAAGACAAGGTAGAAAGTGCTTTGGGATCTCGTAAACCTGCGGAGCCGGGGGCATGAGATACCGGATTTTTGTGCTTCGATAAAACGGGGCAGAGCTGGTCTTTTTGTGGTGGTTTGAAAGTAAGTTTTTGGAATTTTAAACTTTTAATCTTAACTTTTTTTTTTCTTTATTTTTATCATTTTTTAATTATTTGATAAACAGGTGAATCCGAATCAATGTGTGTCATATGTCTCGCTTTTTCCGTGTTTATTTTTTGTGATGTATATAAAAAAAAAAACAAAAGTCACTTTTTATGCTATTCCAAACAACGATGAACCAGTCTTCTGAACAATGTGAGTTTCACAACCATAATCCCATTTTGTATCTCTTCCTTTCAGTTCAATGGCGAACGGTCCCGGTGCACGACTTCGAAAAGGAAGTCGAAGTCATCATCATCCAAGGGTCGAAAAATTCCCTCACCATCGGCCCGATGTTCCAGTCGCTGTCGAAGCTGGAGGTACTGAAGATAACCAACGCCAACGTGCCGG
Source organism: Aedes koreicus (assembly GCA_024533555.2). Classification (NCBI taxonomy): domain Eukaryota; kingdom Metazoa; phylum Arthropoda; class Insecta; order Diptera; family Culicidae; genus Aedes; species Aedes koreicus. The sequence goes on from JAHHFK020003300.1 coordinate 95,443, forward strand.
CCATCGGAATGAACTCCTTCTGGGGCTTGGTCAAACTGCGCACCCTGGACCTCTCACGAAACAACATCACCCAAATCATTGTCGATAACTTCCGAGGGCAGGACAATCTGCTGGAGCTGGACTTGTCGAAAAATCGAATGGAACGGATAGCAAGCGGCACGTTCGGGCATCTGAAGGTATGAAGGGCGGTGGAATTCAATTACTTACTCGTGCTTTCTGCCAGTGAACGTATGTGTACCTCGGCAAATGCTCTCATTCAGAAAGTAGCTAAATATTGGCGTTAGAATGTTGGTGTGCTCTTGGAAGTATGCAAATAACAGTGAAATTTTCATGATAATTTCTTTTGAACCGAATATTGTTATTTGCCCGATATTGTAGCTTCCTGCTGATGGTTCGGATCGTGAAATATTTACTTTCCTCAAGAGCTGAAGTCCTATGTTGATTTTTTTTGTGTAGAATGTAATTTAATTTCGTAGCTCCACCATGATACTTGAGTCCAGACCACCCCATGAGCAACAACGTAGCAAATTGAATGTTATTGTTGCTACCAGAGGCGTGCACACCATTCGTTCTAGTTGGTAGACATCCTTCAGCAATGTCTATGCAATCGGTGGCCTCCTTGCAGCAGTTCAATTTTGATCACTATTATTATTTCCATGGTGTACGTCTCCGCTGCCACTGCTCCTCCCTGGGTGGGTTCATGCCCAAATGGGTGCTTAAATTTTACGAGGTAGAACCTTCCCACTGTTCAGTTTTCCACTGAATGCCATACAACAAAAAATGTAGCCACACACGGGGGAGCCGAGCACACACAAAAAAACTGCTGACTTAGCACCCCCTCCAGAGCAAACGATGCAAAATTGGCTCCCAATACGGGGAAGCATCCAATGCTGGGAAGAATAAATATTCATTAACATTTTATACTGCCTATTGAGTGCCGTACAAAATCGTGCCCGACTGCCACCCACGCACGTACGAATTTTCATCTGGATTTATTTTTTCGACATCTTAATCGTTTCAATTTCGTTTCAACCCCCGACAGAGCCTGAAATCGCTGAACCTGGCGGACAATTCCATTGACGAGCTGAATGCACGGCTTTTCCTCCATTTGGCGAAGCTCAAGTATCTGGATCTGAGTCGGAATCCCATCGACGATCTGCCTCCGGAGGTTTTTAAGGACGTACAGGTGCGTAGAATGGGGCTCTTTTGGAGTTTTATTTTTTATTTTTTATATGCTAATAATAGATTATTCGGCTTCGTTCCGAAAACGACCGTCGGCGCGAATAGAATGAGATTTTCATCGTCATGTTGATATCTTGCTTGCTTTTTTTTTTTTCTTTCTTCTCTTTTTTTCCCCAATGCTTCTTTCTAGGAATTGAAAGTGCTGAAGGTTCGAGGGTGTCATCTGTTGAACGTGAATCCCCAGGTTTACAATATGCTGACTCATCTCTCCGAGCTGGATTTGGGCCAAAATCAGGTACGTGAAATGCGGGTTTCAATCGAAAAAGATTGTTATACGTGGAATATATCAATTTGATGAATTGAAGATTAATCGTTGGAATATTGGCTGAATAGTTCTTCTGTTTGGGGATGTGTTAAACGATAGGTCAACTGATGATTGTAAAGTTGTCTTTAAAATAATTTCATGATGAGCCAACAAAAGACTTATGGGTGTACCGTAAAATCGTATTTACTTTTTGTTTACTTTTTTTCAATATTTATTAATGATTTCACATATGAAGACTAACTTCGTCTGTTTTATGTATTTTTAAACAATAAGGTCGTAAATTAATTGTTATGTTTGTGTTCTATCCGTGCGTGGAGTAACGATTATGATGTAGAAGGAGATGTCTCGCTCATCGCCATGAGGCACCAAGAGTGGACAGTAATGTTTTGCTAGAATGAAAGATATGAAGAGAAAGTTGAAAGTTTCGTCAGTGTACGGTAGGCTAGAAATAGAACAGAGGTATTGAAAATTGAGTGAAAGGGCATGGTAAAGTAGTATTCGAACCACAGGCGCTTCGTTTGCCTAACATCCCACTATGGGGTAGCTCGAGGAGCAGATCACCCTGCCACCTCGACGAGGCAAAAGAAGCGCGGCAGAACGCACTCTACTACTACCGATAGCTTGCGTTGGTTTTCTAGCGGGAAATTGCACACACCCTGTTTTGATGTATACATGGGCGAGAGGAGACTGTCTCCCAGGGGGTGTGTTTTTGATACACAACGTCTGATAAACACTCACATTTTATTTTCACGTCATCTCTACTTTGAGAACGCGAAGGAAAACGAGTAATCGGTGACAAAGACACAAACAAAAAAATAAAGAAAAAAACAAATAAAAGAAAAAATCCAATTAATACTATAAATACAATTATTCATGTGGTCAACATAAATTCAGTCGTTTCTCACTTCATGCTTTATAGAACTGAAAGTCGTGTTTTATTGTTTTTTCAACAATTACCGCACCATATTCCCCCAGCAGAACCGCGTTTCTGAACGCAAGAATCGGACTTTGCAGGAGTTGGCATCGTGCATGTGGTTGGATGCTGGACTCGGGAAGAAATATTGGGGAGAGGCAGTCATAATGGCAGCTTATTTGCAAAATAGTCTTCCTCCGGAAGATGTGCTGTTTTTCCAGTTATCTGCAAAGAGAATAACTCGTTGATAATTTGTTTAACAAATTATAATATATTATGTTTAAACTTACATTAGGAAAGCAGAGGTTAGAGGTAGCAATATGGCTGCTATGAAATGTGCGCTCATACAACTATTTTATTAAAACAATTAATTAAGCATTTTTGTTTAAAACGAAGTTTAAAATAAATGTGATTGTTATACATCAAATATAATTTAAACGAGTATCACACAGCGGTGATTACTCCAAATAATTTGATAGGTTTGATTTGAATTAAATTTTGAATTGATTTAGAACTTTTTTATGAATTGAAACAAATCGAAATCTTGTATTGAATAGTAGCAAAATGTTTTGTTGATTCAAAACAGAGTGATTTTTAAGGGTGAAAAAGTATTTTGTTAAAACAATAAACTAATAATTTGAGTTTAAAAATTAATGTGATTGTTATAAATAAAATATTATTTAAACTAATATCACACAGCAGTGATTAATTTAAATAATTTTATTTGATTGATTCGAATGAAATTTTGAATTGATTTGGAACTTTCTTATGAATTGAACTAAAAAGAAACCTTGTATTGAATACCAACAAAATATTTTGTTGATTCAACACAGAGTGATTTCTTTGCGTTTTCTACTAAAACGACACTATTATCAGTATAATTCATAGACAATAAAGTCTATTGTAGTGAATATTTTTCCAGTAAAATGGCAATAAAATAAATGGTTTTTGTTTGAAACTGTTCGAGAGAAACTTGATTGTTTAATTGTTACGATACATAACAACCCTGCGTTTCTATTGTAAAACGTCATCAACAATTGATTCTATGGTGGAAAAAAATAATTCTAAATGTTACCTTATCGTTGAGAACAATATAGCCTTTAGTATCTACTATTCTTTTATATATTCTTTTATAATTGATTCAATCGTAGTTTTAATCTGATTTTAATTAGGGTTAATCACCAATATTATATTTATGGATTCGTGTGATTAATTAGTTTTGCGGGCCCGAAACCAAATGCACTCATTCAAATCCATTTAATCCAATGCAGCACTATATTTATCTGTTTCAAATGATGAAATCAATAATCTAATGAGTCATCATCACTTTCCTGAAAATCTTCCATTTCACTGTCATCGTCTTCAGGTCAATTGTCTTTGGACGGAGATGTATGTCTATGGTAATAGGTCCCAATTTCTCTTTCATTTGAAACATTTTGAGATGTGGTAGGCTATTGTTTTCCTATAAAACAGAATAAAAAACATTCAAATAATAAAAAAAAAACTACATATTAATTAGCTTGTTGAGTGACAGCTTCATTTTCCGCATCCCATTTAGCCAACAATCAATGTGCAACTAGCGATTTGAAATTGGTTAACTGTTGTAGAACTCCTATTTCCGAAGTAAACCTTGCAGTCTGCACCTTGCCATGCACTCTTGCGCTTTTCAGTACCTTTTGGTACATGTATCTTTGTTTTTGTTTTGATTCGCGTTGTTGTTTTGACAGTATATTTGAGGGTGCATTGGTGTGAGTTACGTTATTACGGGCGAATGATCCCAAGCAACACAGCTTGTTATAAACAAGTTGAAAATACTGTCCAATGACAAATACATGCAATTAATAATCAATTAACTTCATTTCATACTTTAATATGACGTAAAAAGCACAAAATGTTCAGCCTTATAAAACAAAAAAAATAAAACCTCATAAAAAAATAAAACAGCGCCAGGTATGGGATTCGAACCCTAGTCCTTGGCGTGAAAGGTTTGTAGCTTCTTTTACTATAGCAATTCCGATGATTGAAAAGTCTATTCTACGATTTGATTTTCGTTGGCAATGAAACCACAATCTTGTACAACAAATCCATCCATTATGTCACAAAATATGTTTTGCAAAACATGGTTGATGTAATGTTATTTCATCAGTGTTTTATACTATCTTTAAAATCTTGTCCTGTTTATGTTTTATAAATGTATAGAACGATGTTTTCAACGAACAACTATAAGGAATAAATCACTCGCAGCAGTGAAAAAAGTATTTTTAGCTTAATCATAGTCAGAGAAAACTGGTTTGGACCATTGATCTTATAAAAAATGAATGATTCAAACCGCTCAGAACGTGACATATTTTGCAAAACACTTATAATATATTCATAAAACAAAATATAATAATTCATTCTAAAATGATGATATTTTTGGAGTTACTTGAGATTAAGCTGGGACCGATGTGCTAGTACTTCCTGAGCCAAAAAATATGTTCATTTCCTTCATGACTATCCAACCGCTGATTAATGCCTGGGACAGACATACAACGTACAGCGTTGTACTCCTTTAGTCTAGTACGTGTTTTTTGGTACTGGATTAAAGTATTTGACAGTTCGTACAACGGTCAGCGTTGTATGTCTGTCATAAGTATAAGGTAACAGTTTTTTACGATGGTAATAAAATAAGCCGTTCTTTTTTAATGTTTTTGAAAAATCCATTCTTTGCTCTTGTATCTTGTCAAACTTGAAGTACAACACCAGATTACTCTTCAAATGTAAACAATCGTTTTAACATTTTCTAAAGTTTTACTCAGAACTTTACGTGTGCTTCGAAAAGTAGGAAAGTAGTTCAACATAGATGTATTGTAAACTTTTGCGCTGAATAAAAGTACGGTTGGTACTTTTATTGAACTTTGTGTTAGAGATTTTTTGAAGTTCAAATCAAGTTCTCAACTATCAACATATGAACTTGAAGGTTGAATTGAATAGCAAGAAAAAACTATTCTCGAACTTTTAAGTTCCTTTAAATATTAATGACACTTTAAAGAAAATTAAGTTCTGTTTGTCCGTGAAGTGTCTTGTTATTCAGCAAAAAAGTTCCATGGAACTAAATTTCAACTAAATGTGAACTTCTGAGTTCTCATCTCAAGTAAAATTCGAACTTTTGGTTGCTTGGGGACTCTCTCAATACGAGCGATATGGACGGCATGATACGGAGCCCAAACCTGCACCCCATATTGAAGTACACTGCGAACTAAAGCACAGAACAGGGCCTTCAGTGCATGCACGTCATTGAAATGGGCTGTGTTCCGGCGTAGGAAACCTAGCATCGCATTGGCTTTCGCAGTTGTCACTGAGATGTGTTCGTTAAAGCGTAATTTACTATCAAGTATGACGCCAAGATCCTTGATCGACGTGACTCTTGCTAATGGCAAACTGTTCAGCCCGTAGTCAAAAGATACAGTAGTCTGACACCGAGTGAACGTCATTACTTTACATTTTGCCGCATTCATTTGCATTCCGTTCATTTCGCACCAAGTTGAAACACGTTCAATATCAGCTTAATCACGCGAAACTGCTTTAAGTCATCTGCATAGAGCAGTTTCCCAGACTTGAGGCTATCGCACATATAATTTGTAAAGAGGACAAAATCAGAGGACCAAGATGACTGATCTGCGGGACGCCAGAAGGAATATCAAATACATTCGACCTAGCTTCGTGCACTTTGACAAAAGCTTTGTGCGCAGGCAGATATGATTTCAGCCACTGAATGATCGAAGAAGGTAGTCCCAGGTGGTTCAATTTTTAAATTGGCAATACGTGAGGTACCTTGTCAAACGCTCTTGAGAAGGCAACGTAGATTGCGTCAACCTGACACCGCTTTTCCAGCTCATTGATCACACTGTGGGTGTCAGTCGCTTTCTCCGCGATATTCTCCAACCTTCCTTCCACGCCCCTCTTCAGCAGCGCCTTCGCTCTTTTTACCCGTTCTTGAACCTTTTGGACCTTGTTGGATCTTGGTTCGGTCTGAAGTTTATCTTTCAGGATCCGACGGAGATTTCGATCCAATAAGCTTACATCCTCGTCCAACTCAAGCCGCCACTTGACGATCTTCACCATGGCAGGTGTCACCACAGTAGCTCGACGTCCCTCTTCATACCGTTTATTGGTACTTTCCGGTCTCCATGCATCTTTTGACTGTACGGTGTACAAAACATCTGCACACACGTAAATCGCACAACACGGCAAACACGGCACTAGGTTTCTGTTCGAGATCCATTCTTCCGGATAGCACTCGATTACAAAAGTAACACATACATCCACTGACAGCCAAGACATAATGTAAATAAAGTAACGAGAGGTCGTCCAAAACTGTTTCATGGGAAACGGAATAATGACTGTTATGGTAATGTAGCAGTTCAATTGCCGGACGCTACATTATGAGAGTACACTTAACCAATTTGATGTGCCTCTTAAACTATCAAAGTTACTCGCATTATCAAAGATACCCAATTTTACGATACGATATAAATGTTTTTGAAGACCCGCATTGATACCCAGTTTTACGAAAAAAAATCTAGCCATGGTTTATTAGCCGTATCTTTTTTATGTGTCAATATAAAAATGTCACCAATACTGCTAAGGCAATGTCATTGTGTTTGTGGCCGTTTTGACATACGGTTTGCTGTCACAAAAGCATTGTATTGAAAATGGAGTCGAAAGAGCAACAAGTGCGTAAAATAAATTTGCACAAAAGTGTGGAAAATCCTTCTGTGTCGCATCATGACATAGCTAAATCACTCGGAGTCCCTCGTTCAACAGTAAGTAGCGTTTTGAAATGCTTCCGGGATCGGTTGACTCTCGATCGGTAACCAGGATCTGGCGTCAAGCGGAACGACAACTTCAAATCCCAGCCCAGGGATGCAGTGCTTTGGCTGACTGAGCAAACCCCGAACACTTCCATCCGAGACGTGGCTGAAAAGGTCAAACCATCGTATTCTTTTGTTCAAAAAGTGACGAAAGCAGCAGAATATAGGTCGTTCAAGGTAATAAAAACCTCAAACAGGAATGAGAAGCATTCAGCCAGTTCGAAAGCAAGAGCGCGTACGCTGTATGACAAATTGCTGACAAAATTTGACAGCGTGGTTATGGATGAACGCAGACTTCAAGCAGCTTCATGGTTTTGAGTTTTATACCGCATTAAAACGTGTCAAGGTTGACGATCGTTTCAAGGCCAAAAAGTTGTCGAAGATCTCTGAAAAGTAAAGGGTGTATTCGATAAAAATGGTACACAGAAAATCTTCTGTAACTTTTGAATCGTATGAGTAAAAAACCTAGAAATTTGAGTAGATCTTATCCATAGTGTATTATTTACATCTGCCAAGTTTCATAGTTATACATTCAGTAGTTCCAGTCATGTCGTCGAAACAAGAAATTGTCCGTGAGAAAATTTTGTGCACTCACATCAAAATCCAGGGGCGTCCCACCGGTGGATTGCTAAAAGGCTTGGAATTGCAAATACAACTGTGTCTCGTGTAATAAGAACCTTCAAGGAGCGTCTGAGTGTCCAAAGGAAGGAAGGGAGTGGTCGTATAAGTGGTCCAATGGACAGTAAAATGGCCAGGAAAGTCGTACAACAATTCAGGAACCGTCCAAACATGTCAATTCGAGATGTCGCTAAAAAGTCTAAGGTGTCAGTCGGTTTTGTGCAGAAAACCATGAAGCGTGCTGGGTTACATGTTTACAAAGTGTAAAAAGCCCCAAACCGGAATGAAAAACAAAACATCACTGCGAAAACCCGCGCCCGGAAACTTTACACGAAGCTGCTCACCAAATCCGGTTGCATCGTGATGGATGACGAAACATACGTCAAGGCCGACTTCCGTCAACTTCCTGGGCAAGAATACTTCGTTGCCAAGTCGAAGTTCGATGTTCCGGAGGATGTTCGAAAGAAGAAACTATCGAAATTTGCAAAGAAGTTTCTAATCTGGCAGGCGATTTGCGGATGTGGTGAAATAAGTGCTCCCTTCATCACTTCCGGTACAATGAACGGTGCGATTTACACGGAAGAGTGCCTTAAGAAGCGTCTCTTGCCATTCATTAAGAAGCACAAAGGATCAACTCTGTTTTGGCCTGATCTAGGATCCTGCCACTACGCTCGAAACGTATTGGAGTGGTACCGAGCCAACCGAGTCAATTTTGTGCCAAAGGATATGAACCCACCAAATTCACCGGAACTTCGTCCAATTGAAAAATTCTGGGCAATTATGAAAACGGAACTTTGCAAACATCCCAAAACTATAAAAACAGAGCTAGAATTGAAGAAAATTTGGGTAAAAACAACAAAAACACTGGGAAAATCGGTTGTACAAAATTTGATGGGTGGAGTGAAAAGGAAGGTGCGGGCATTCGGGATGGGAGACGAAATTGAATAAAACAAATGTTGTAAAGGGTGTCCACGATGAAATTGCCACACACAAAATTGATTCGCAAAATTCGAGTTTTCATCCGATTGCCATCAAATTTTCAGGGATTGAGAAATAACTATTTATTTTACCATTTTACTCGTAGTTTATTTACAGTCCATACGCAAATGCCCGCACTTTGGCCTTAACCCCGGCCATAAGATTCTGCACAACCTGTGAATCAACCGGTTTTTGCATGTAAACCCATACTTTCTTCAGTTCCTCGACTGTCTTCACTACCTTAGGTCGTTTAAGAAGGTGCTGCTTCATAATCGCCCAGTACTTCTCGATGGGGCGGAGCTCCGGAGTGTTGGGAGGGTTGAACATTTTCGGCACGAAATTGACCTTATTGTCCGCATACCACTTCAGCACGTCCTTGGAGTTGTGGCATGAGGCCAAATCCGGCCAGAAGATTGTTGGGACGTTGTGGGCCTTCAGGAGAGGAAGCAGCCGCTTCTGGAGGCACTCTTTTATGTACACCTGTCCGTTCATCGTGTCCTGGGTCACGAAAGGTGCACTCCGCTTCCCGCACGTGCGGATGGCTTGCCAAACCAGGAATTTCTTCGCAAATTTGGACATCTTCTGAGTGCGGACATCCTTCGGAACGCTGAACTTATCCTTGGCCGTGAAAAACAGATTGCCGGGGATCTGTTTGAAGTCGGCCTTCACATACGTTTCGTCGTCCATGATGCAGCATTCAACTTTCGTCAGCATGTTGAGGTACAACTTCCTGGCACGGGTTTTGGCGGACTTGTTCTGCTTCTCGTCGCGATTAGGGGCCTTTTGTACCTTGAACGTTCGAAGCCCAGCCTTATTTTTGGCCTTCTGGACAAAACTTCGGCTTAGGTGCAGCTTCTTAGCCACATCCCGAACGGAGGCGTTCGGATTTCTGTTGAAGGCCCCAACTACGCGGTTGTGATTTTTGGTGTTGTACGGAATACTTTTTTCCTTCACTTCTGGGCTTCCGATCGGTGGTCAACCGTTCCTCGAACCGCTTAATCACTCGCGACACCGTGGAATTCGCGATTCCCAACGTTTTAGCGATGGAACGATGCGAGAGATCCTTGTTCTCGTGATGAATGCGCAAGATTTTATCACGCACGAGCTGTTCTTTCGACTCCATTTGATCACAGGACTTTAAAACTAACTTGCAGGATGTAAATAATGCACTATGAACTAAATCCACCCAAATTTTCATTAAATTCTACCCAACGGTTAAAAAGTTAGAGCAATTTCATAGTGTGGCAATTTCATCGTGGACACCCTTTAAATCAAAACTAATTAGTAGTTCTTCATTCCCTGAAAATTTCAAGAAAATCCGATAATCAGTTTAATTTTGATGAGTATATATGTGTGTGCCATTTTTATCGAATACACCCTTTACATGTTTGGCAGGCTATTTGTAGTTGTGGTTTGAAGAGCAAAATCTTTATAACTACCGGTTCGAATCAACAACTAGGTTTCGGCGAGGGGTGGAAAAACGGCTAGTACCATTCATCCAAAAGCACACGAGGTTGTTTTGACCTGATTTGGCGTCTTGCCATTATGGTAAAGCGGCTCAGGAGTGGAATGAAGAAAACAATGTCAACATTGTACCAAAGGACTGTAATGCTCCGAACACCTCAGAACTTCGTCCAATTGAAAGATATTGGGCCATTGTGAAGCGGAACTTTGTGAAATCAAAAGGAGAAGCAAATCATGAGAAAGATTTTGCTAAAAAATGGGAAAATGCTTTCAGAAAGGTCGACGAGGACACTGTGCAGAACTTGATGGATGGTATCAAACGTAAGGTTTGAGCATACGGATATAACAAGTCAGAATAAAAATATTTTGATGTAAATGAGGTAAAATTTTACCATTTTGTTACGATGATTTTTTTTCGGATTTAGATGTTATATTGCAAATATTTCATTGGTTAGATTTTGCAGTGCGCATACCTTACGTTCAATCAAGAGTTTGGAGAGAAAATTGATTGCCTACAAGTACATCGCACAAAAATATATTCCTACGTCAACAAATAATCCAAATTTCAACATTCCATTCAATTGACTATGTTTTCCTCACCTTACAGTTCACCTACTTTGTGCGGACGGAATTCAAAGACCTGAAACGATTACGAGTTCTCCGACTCGACGGAAACCAACTTTCGGTCGTCGTAGACCATCTATTCGAGTATCAGAAAGGACTCAACTTCCTAGGTAAACACGAGCCCAATAAATAACCGAATGACATATATGTAAATCCTTAGCACCCCAGTTTTGTTCCAATGCCATCAAGAAATATTACTAGATCCTTACCTTGCCTAAACCAACAATTTCCAACCACAAACCCCGAGTTTCCCCCTACCGCTGCAAATCGATAACCATCAATACCACCTATTTCACCCATTCTCTCGCACTCTCTCCCCAGACCTCTCGTTCAACCGGCTGGCCAAAATCTCGGAGAAAGCGTTCGAGAATTTATCGAATCTCACATATCTGGACGTATCGTACAATAAATTATCGCGCATCGAGCCGGAATGCCTGGAACCGGTGGCGGCAAATTTGCAAACATTCAACATCAGCGGCAACCTGCAGCTGGACCTGATGGAGGTGAATCCCACCTTCCAGGTAATTTATCTTTCTGGTGTTGAACCCGTTGGCTATGCTCTGCCACCATACAGTGAATGGTTTCCCGTTTGTCCATACAGGTTATCCCGAACATATCCACCCTGGCCGTGGCCGACATGGGTCCACTTCCGTTGAAGCTATTCGGCCCATTCAAACAGTTGCACACGCTGAATCTGTCCGGAAATCACATCGACAACATCACACTGCAGATCATACAGCCGTTGGCGCGCTTGCGGGTGAGTGTTTCTATACGTTTGTTTCTTTTTCGAGAATTTGAACGGCAACAGGTTGACCCCATTTGGTTAGGAGGTTATCCCATTTCCCGAAAAATGATCGTTGCACTCATTCCTGGAATGAATGTTATCCGTATTATGAGTATTGGACGCTTGTTATGCAACCGCTGCTTTATTTACTCTTATTTGGCAGCCGTTCCTGGAAATAACGAATAGCTCATTTATCAAAATCCTTTTCCATTGGAATAAATTCCTCGTTACATTCCATCATCACTGAACTGTTCACACGAACTGAGCTGCCATTTTCGCCACATCGAATGACAACGGAAAACACCACACAGCTCTAACCGGGAATGGTATTGCGATGCGGTTGCAAATCCATTTTCCCTGGTTTCCTTCCTTTGTGTAGTGCTTTTCGCTCTGATGGAAATCGTCCCCGATCCTCCCTCCCCCCTCCAATCACCAGCTGCATATTCATACTGCTCGTAATCCGGATCATCACGAGAGCACCGCGCGTGAGCCTTCAATGCATGCAAGGTGTTCTCCAATCAATAGCGGATGCTAGTGTGAGTGTTTGTGTGCACCGTCTGATTCAGAAACGAGATCCGACAATCCGAAGGATAGTGAAGAATGCCATGCACACAATCCTTTTCCTTGGGAAGTAATATAGCAAGCAATCGATGAATACTCAACAAACCCATTGAGATGGGGGTTTATTTTTGAGTGGAAAAGGGAATTTGTTCGTTACTTAATGAAGCAATGTATTGATGCAGGAGGCAAACACCGGTTTAGAGAGGTGTGTCTCTTGGGGGAGATGAGGGTGAAATAAAAAAAGTGGGGGGGGTGGGGTTGTGGGAGGGAAGAAATTGGAAAAAGAGATGGGTGTGTTTTGGGGGAATCACAAGATCCATGGCTGCACTTCAATGTTTGACGAAGAAGGAAAGAACACCATTCAATTCCTCGCACTTTTCGCATCAAGCGGCGCTTTTGTGGTGTAATTCAATATATATTTAGAGATAGAGGCAAATGAATTCTTAACAATTTAAAGCCTCTCTGATAAAAAAAAAAGAAAAACTATATGTATATTTAGATAAAGGGGAAGTCGAGAATTATTGTAACACTAAAGATTGAATGATATATCGGCTATATTTATCTCAATGAAACATTTTTTTTTAGTATTTCAGTATATTTATTTATTTCATTTTTACATACGTCGGTTGAATTTAAGGATGAATTTGAGTAAAATGTTTGACATTTGCTATTGACTTCCTCTATCAGAGCCCGTACTGCCGTTTCTGGTACGACTATCTTAGTTTTTTATTTACACCCAAAATATTAAAAAACTAGATAAAAAATTACTATCTGCAAATGAATTTAATCCTGAACCTACCTGAAAAAAAGGATATTTTTTCGATTGATTACTTGCCAATTGCTTTACTTGGAGCATGGAAGCTAGGAATTTTGTCTCCTATTATCAGCGCCAGGCACCTATCATTGTTGTCTGCTGAACAACAAATCATAAGTTTGTTATACCTTCTTCTTAAATTTTACACGCTGCTGTAGCTAGCGTGTTTAATTGCACTACTGCAGTTGTTAAAACTATCGATGCCATGATTCCATGTTGTGTATTGTAAGGCACAGTGACACTCTTTTGAGCAGTCGATAATATTTCTCAACCGAAAGATTTCCTTGACTTGACAGGGATTACAAACCTGTCCTTTAAATTATGCATTAGATTTCCATAAGAAACAAAAGAAACCATACAAATAGGAAATTTTAATAATATACGTAATATTTTCTTTTGCTGTAAATTTTATCGGTTTGTTTTATTTTTTTCTTTGTTATATGTATAAATATAGCATTTATGAGCAATTATAGACGGTTTCGCATGTAGATATGAAGACCTTAACTTCAAAGAGTTCTCTGAAAACCAAGAACAATTTTCACTTCAATATTTGTAGTCTGGATGTTTCTTTGAACTGAATCTTGATCATCCAAGAAAGCTCTGGAGTTGAGGTACTGAGATCATGTGAAAATATGTTAGTAGTATGTGAGAAAGAGATTCTCGTTTCGAGATCCACAATGCGACCCCGGTTAATTTTCGAGCTGTCTGATCAAGCTCGTGCGTGGGCGTGAATTTTTTTTTGCATCTGGCATCGAACGCCTATTTATATGTCAGCAAACAGAGCGCAGTGGAAGCCAATATTTAAATGAATTACATCTCAGCATTGTTCTTAAGAATATGCAGTTCCTTAACCATCGGTAGCCATGAGTTCAAAATGGGCTGTGTTTTCTAGCGAGTTCTGGGTTGTATATAATAAGAACAATGTCCAAACATTTCGAAAAAGTGATATTCTATGGTATATTTCTATAGGCAGGGATGTTCCTGTAAATCTCTGAATTGATAAAGTGACCAACATACAAAGCACCAGTTTGTTCAATAAATTTTTAGCTGAAAAGAGTAGTTAACTAAAAACAATGTTATAAATTTAATGAAAGTATCAATTTTCTCCAAACTTTTCTTGAATTATCTATAAAACATAAACAATTTAGTGACTTTTTAGATGTAAATCATGAAAAATTTTCAAAATAGTATGTAAAATCTGCACTTCTTTTCGACCTACATTTGAATTACCTTTTGAATCGTATTCATGAAGCGAACTAGATGATTAGAAGATGCTAGACCACCTTCCATACAAAGTATATTCGATCGAAACATCAATTTCTTCAACCCTATAAGGCATATTCTTTTGTTGTGATTCGTGGCTTGCCAATTTGCAAATTCATTTAAAACAATCAATACCAGAGAGCTAACGGTGTTTTTTGACGTAGACTACGTCTTACGGCAAGGGCAGGGTGTCAAATGAAAATCTGAAAATAGCGTCCGTCACGAAATATCCTTACAAATTTAACACTTATAACTTAATAAATGCTCGATAGACTTTCAAGATGTTTAAATCAATCGGTTGCAAATCTTCCCACGTATCAAGTCAACTGTCAAAAATAATCCTTCCACAATTGTAAACCATTGAAAGTAACGCAAATAAAAGGTGATGTCTTAAAATTTTGTTTTGCTGGCTGAATTTACTGAATGCACAGTACTTTTCCATCACAGATTTCAATTAGCAATGAACGTATGTTGCAGTGAACAATATATAAGGGGTACACCTTTGCAAATTATCTCATTCGTTCGGTAATTGTCAAGTTGAGCGGAGTAGCGGGGATTAAATATTGGATCGGCAGCTGGAGGTGGCAAGTACCATGGAGGGTTTACTGGCGAGCGACCATTGGCCAGGTAGCTGATTACTCTATTTCGCTAGGCAACCGTTGTTAGGCAGCCATGTATTTTGCAGTCGTGTGATGGGCAATCGGTTGACCAAGCCAGTGGTGTATTTGTAGCCAGCCGGTGAGCGGATCCATGAGGAGCAAAATAAGATGCTTGTGTGATCCTGTTGTTAGAATATTTTTGGTAAGACGCAACGGATCCAATAATCTGCTTCTGCTTAAAACATAGGAGGTTTAAATTCAAATGTGGACCTTTTAAAATCCGTCCTCTTCGGGACAACCAATTAAATTTCCCTAGTGAAAGGGTTTGTTTGAATTTATCTTAAAAATTTTCAAATTCCGTTCTAAATTCTTCGATGGATGAATAGCCTGTCCTGTCACATCCTAGGCAGCTCTTCTGGCACTTCCATCGTCTCTACAACAGCCAACCCAGAATTATGTATGGTCGGAAAATGCTATACCATGCTATTCTATTCATCCGAATTTGGAAAATTTTGAAGCATGTTGCATTCCGGCAAGTATCAAGAAATTTACTACCATTATCAAGATTTTGCTTTTCTAACATGATATTCTCAGTTATCATTCTCTTACCGAATAATTTCTAAGATGCGAATCATAGAATTTCTTAACACACATATTTATTTACTAGCATATGCCAATCCAACGTCCCATTAGAACAGCACATACGCTGAAATGTTCTGCTATGAAACCAATAAAAATTATTTAACATGTTGAACATAATAATGCATCAAACGGTCTACGTCAACCGGTCGGTCGTGTGTTTCACACAGCCCCACTAATTTTTTTTTAAATTATTACCAAATTGTACACGATTTTCATTGCTGCACAATAAATTTATCAAACCATTTTATGAAAAAAAAAAACTCACAAAATGAGAAATTTTAACTCGCTTACAAGAACGGAGAATGGAGGGTAGAGCAGAACTTTAGCATAAGCGCTCATTTTCGGCACATAGATTGGAAACATCAAATTTATCAATGTTTTTTATATGAAATATGAATTCATACATTTGGCAAGTAAGTTAAGTTCAATAACCACAACTCAATGTCAGTATGAACTTATTTCCTGAATGTTTACATTCTCTATCACCGAACACAAAAAAAGCGCTCCAAATATGTAACACTTTTCATACCTACAGCCGACTGCTGCAGTGGTTTCAATGGCGTTTCAATATGTCGAGTCGAAATTTAAAATGGTATGCCGTAAAGATGTTCAACAATATCTCACCAGTCAGCGATTTCTCGCGTATCCACGATGAAATTGCCACACTATGAAATTGCTCTAACTTTTTAACCGTTGGGTAGAATTTAATGAAAATTTGAGTGGATTTAGTTCATAGTGCATTATTTACATCCTGCAAGTTTTAAAGTCCTGTGATCAAAACTCGCGGAAATGGAGTCGAAAGAACAGCTCGTGCGTGATAAAATCTTGCGCATTCATCACGAGAACAAGGATCTCTCGCATCGTTCCATCGCTAAAACGTTGGGAATCGCGAATTCACGGTGTCGCGAGTGATTAAGCGGTTCGAGGAACGGTTGACCACCGATCGGAAGCCCAGAAGTGAAGGAAAAAGTATTCCGTACAACACCAAAAATCACAACCGCGTAGTTGGGGCCTTCAACCGAAATCCGAACGCCTCCGTTCGGGATGTGGCTAAGAAGCTGCACCTAAGCCGAAGTTTTGTCCAGAAGGCCAAAACTAAGGCTGGGCTTCGAACGTTCAAGGTACAAAAGGCCCCTAATCGCGACGAGAAGCAGAACAAGTCCGCCAAAACCCGTGCCAGGAAGTTGTACCTCAACATGCTGACGAAAGTTGAATGCTGCATCATGGACGACGAAACATATGTGAAGGCCGACTTCAAACAGATCCCCGGCAACCTGTTTTTCACGGCCAAGGATAAGTTCAGCGTTCCGGAGCATGTCCGCACTCAGAAGATGTCCAAATTTGCGAAGAAATTCCTGGTTTGGCAAGCCATCTGCACGTGCGGGAAGCGGAGTGCACCTTTCGTGACCCAGGACACGATGAACGGACAGGTGTACATAAAAGAGTGCCTCCAGAAGCGGCTGCTTCCTCTCCTGAAGGCCCACAACGTCCCAACAATCTTCTGGCCGGATTTGGCCTCATGCCACTACTCCAAGGACGTGCTGAAGTGGTATGCGGACAATAAGGTCAATTTCGTGCCGAAAATGTTCAACCCTCCCAACACTCCGGAGCTCCGCCCCATCGAGAAGTACTGGGCGATTATGAAGCAGCACCTTCTTAAACGACCTAAGGTAGTGAAGACAGTCGAGGAACTGAAGAAAGTATGGGTTTACATGCAAAAAACGGTTGATTCACAGGTTGTGCAGAATCTTATGGCCGGGGTTAAGGCCAAGGTGCGGGCATTTGCGTATGGACTGTAAATAAAATACGAGTAAAATGGTAAAATGAAGTTTAATAGTTATTTCTCAATCCCTGAAAATTTGATGGCAATCGGATGAAAACTCGAATTTTGCGAATCAATTTTGTGTGTGGCAATTTCATCGTGGACACCCTTTCAATTTTTCTTTGTCATCCGCTAATTTCCTAGTGTTGAGGTTTTGAGATGAACAGGCATAACCAGAGATAGCTTGGTAGTTTGTGGATTCTATTCATATCCAAAGTATCGACGATTTACATAAAACAATATAATGGGTTGAATGGATATCCTTTGTAAATAAAAAATTTCCTGAAGTAAGGGCCCATGATCTACTAGCTTACTATTTTGATAGTTTTGGATCCGTAACATATTACAAATATGATGGTTCAGAAATCTTATTAAAATTGTATAATAAGTCGAATGGATGTTCTTAGTCATCCAAGAACTCCTAGCAAATAATGTTTCAATATCTACAGTCATAGCCAGAGATATGTTGATATAATTCATGAGGTACATGTGAAATGATAAATTTTGGTGAAAGATTTTTTTTATCTTACAAGAACTCCCTAGAGTTCAAATCTTCACAGCTACAAGCAAAATTTCTTTGTCATCCAACAACTCCCTGAATTAAGATCCTAAGATCTACAAACGATACCCAAAATGTTGTTTCGATAGTTAATGAATTCGGCACTTGTTCCTAGAAGTTCAGAAAGCCAAATAAAATAAAATTTGGGATGATAAGATGTTTTTGGTCGTCCAAGAACTCTTTGTAGTTAGTTCATAAGTAATGAAAGCGTTGTTATATGATTGTAGTTTATTTATTCGATTCATCTTCCTAGAGGTACAGATTTCTAAGTAAAATGATGTATAGGGGTGAATAAATCATCTTTGTCATCCAAGAACTCCCTGGAGTTGAGGTCTTCAAATTTACAAGCTCTGATAAGATCTGATAGTAATTTTACATTCGTAGAGGTATAGAGATCCAAGTTAAATAAAATATTCGGTCCAATTGATAATGGTAATTATGGATTTTGACCTAAAGTGGTGAAGAATGTAGAAGAAATGAAGAAAGCATGGGTTAATATGCCAAAAAAACTATCGATTCTGAGGTCGTAAAGAACTATATGGCTGGGGTTCAGGCTAAGGTTTGCGCATTTGGTCATTAAGGTGAAATAAATTAAATGAGTGACGCCAAAACTAACTTTAATTGTTAATTGTTTCTTTTTACTCTCTGAAAATTTGGTGATAATCGGATAAAATCTCGAATTTTGTATGTTTGGATTTTAAACAGTACACCCTTTAGTCAATGCTAAAATATAATTGATTGCACATAGGACCAAAATTAGTACATCTTAGCGCTGAAGTTGGATGTTCAACATTCCTATTAAACACATTTGGTTACCATAGTTTTGTAATCACATGCTCAGAACTAAAAGAAAAAGATGTCGAAAAAGACCATATCATTAATCAAAATAGTTTTCTTAACATCAAGAACAATACTCCCAAGGATTTCTTGGATATCCTAGAAAAGCTTTTTATTACAGTAGTTTTTCTAGCATATATTCCATGAATTTGTACCGTACCTATAATTACCAAAAGCTTGATGGTTTCGCTTGAAGATAAGAAGGCCTGCACTCCATGGAGATCTTAGATAAAATGGTCATTTTTAGAGTTTTTGGCCTTTAAAATGTGTCTTCTACACAATAGCTAATGGATCTCTCGTAGTGCTTGTAGATCTGAAGATAGAAACACCATGAAGTTCTTGAATCTCCTAAAACAGCTTTCTATCTTAATAATAGTTCCGTTTATATCTACAAATCTTCATGATTTTTAACTGATTGCCATAAACTGACAAATGATTGATAGTTTGGCTTTAAACAGCATTACTCTATTGAGTTGGTCTGAAGATATAAAGTTTTTGGGTAAACCAGAACAATTTAATACATAGTTAATCCAGCTGAAATCTACAAACCTCCAAGAAATTTCACCGTACTCATAAGTTGCCAAAATATTGATGGTTTCGCTCTTAGATATGATGGCCTTTATTCCTTGGAAACCTTGTATCAGCTGTATCATCGTTTAAACTGCATATTTCTTGCAAATTTGATTTTTATATTCATCTGAAAAAAAAAATACAAAACAAAACAAAAAACAAAAAAGATCGCTAGTTGTGCTTTTAGATTTGAGGATTAAAACTTCAAGAATGGTAAAGATAACCTAGAGCTGGTTTTTATTTTAACAATTATTCTAGCTGAGATTTTTAATTCTCTATGAAAATGTACCGTTCCCATAAGCTACCAAAATATTGATTGTTTCATTTGTCAACATTAAAACCTTAACTCCACAGAGTTCTTGGATATTTAAAAAACAATCTTACCTGCTTTCAATTTTGATCATTGGACAGTCAGGAACAAGATACAAGATACAAATGTAAAATAACTAAAAGATAGATCGTAGTGCTTATTGAATTAGGAGATTTAAACTCCATGAAATTCTTGGATAACCTAAAACAACCTAATATCTTTATAGTTGATCCAGCTTAGATCTACAAACATGCATGATTTTGTATCGTACCCATGAATTACCAAATGATTGATGGTTTCGCTTGTACATATCTTCACTCCATGGAGTATGTCTGAAGATATCAAGTTCTTGGATATCCCAGAAAAACCTTATGTATCAATTTTTGTTCCAGATTAAATCTACAAACCACCATGAATTTCTAATACTTAGTATACTTAGTTTCCTTTGGTGTAAAGTAAAAGACGGAGCAGTATGGGTTGGGAAGGAATAAAGGAAGGTTGTTGGGGGGGTTTTATGTGTGTGGAAATCGAAGGGCAACCGCGTGTGGGGTGGGGGGGGGGGAAGGGGTGGGGGGTAAAAAAGGTATGTGTGGTGGGGGGGCTGTTGTTTAATAATTTGTTGTTTTGGTGGTGTTGGTGAGGTGGTTCCCTCTGTGGCAAGAGTGTAGGGGAATGAAAAAATATGTTCTCGGAGTTCGACAACGTTTGAATCGGTCGTCCACAGCATACGTGTCCTCACCCGGAAAATATTCCTGTCCCGGAAACTGATTGAAATTTGCTTTGATGGAGCACTACTTAGTCAATGACATAGCACCGGTATTTCGTTAACAGCTTCGTGAAGAGTTTCTCGGACATTCTGCTAGCGTTCATCACGATTTGGGAAGTTCTGTAGCTTGAACGTTTTCAATCCGGATCGTTTCTTGGCTCTCTGGACGAAACCTTGCAAAAAATCAAATTTTGGACAAGTCTCTTGTCAAAATGTCCGGATCCCGCTTGAAATGAGCAATCAATGCTCTCTTGGTTGTCTGAGCGTTTTTCCCGGTATTGGTCCAGCTCCTGGCTTGTGGTCCACTGTCATCCGTTCTAGGAACCTTCGGAGGATCCGACGGTAGAATAATATATATTCATTGGTTTTCGTTAGGCGAGATGAGATAATCCAGACATGTGCATGTAAGTGAACAGAACCCTTTCGTGGGCGGTAACACAACTGAGCGAAAGTAAATAAAACACTCTTAAATTTGTTTAATTTCTGTCAAACATTAATAATGAGGCCACATCGGTCCACGAAACACCGAACTGCCATCTTGCAGCTCTATCAGGCGAACTCTAACCGTGATGGCAAAAGGCCGACGACCCTGAGCGACAAGAAGCTCCAAAGGAAGACCGAGGGAAAAGTGGCTGCTTGCGCTTGGCCGGCAGGTCGGTTCAACCGGCCAAACAGTAAAAAAGTACCTGGCGAACATGAACATACATGTCAGGAGGCGGAAGTCGCGTCCACTGCTTTCGGAGCTGCAGGCAATGACGCAGCGGCAGTGGCTGAATAAGATGCTTAACTCGATTTTCCCGGTGAATCGCGACGTGGTGGCGGTGATGGATGACGAGACTTATGTCACCCTGGATGGCAACGACTGGCAGGGCACTTCGTATTTTACTTCCCCCACGAAGGAAGTAAACTCCGAGATAAAGTTCATTTCACACACCAAGTTCCCCAAGAAGGTGCTGCTGAGGCTGACAATAAGCGAGAAGGGGATGTCAAAGCCGCTCTTCTCTCGCTCCGGACTGGCCGTGAACGGGGAAATTTATAGTACGAAATACCTGCCGGAAGTTGCGTCGTTCATCAAGAAATACCATAAGGGCAAAGACGCGGTGTTCTGGCCGGATCTGGCGTCGGCCCACTGCTCGAAGCGATCGTTGGAAGAGATGGAGCGGTTGAATATCGATGTGGTACCCAAGTCGGCGAAACCGCCCAACGTCCCCCAGCTGCACCCCATCGAGAATTTGTGGGCCAACCTGAAACTTAAGATCTACTCTAACAAATTTGTTGCAAAAACTGAGGAAGAATTGATAAATAAAATGAAGAAAGAACTCAAAACCATGCCTACACGCATGGTTTTTTCCGCCATGGCGAATGTTCTGGTTAACTGTGGGAGGCCGCTCGCAAGGGCGTAGATTTTTTTTGCAAGTAAGCTTAAAGGATATTCCATTCTCTATATTTCATATACTATTCTATTTGGCATTGCATATTGACTTTACATTGTTATTATAATCATTACCATGTTTCCATCACTCAGATTTTTATTATTTATTTAAATTTGATTTTATTATTCTTATCTCGGAGCGTATGGTACGGTATGTCCACGCATCCTTCCTCCCCTGTAGATTCACAAATTGCGTTGAGGTTCAAATCTATCCTTTTGAATCCAACTCATTTTACAGAATCATCTTTTGCGCTTTCAGGCTTGGCCGCTTTGACGCTTGTATCAGTTCTTTGATGCGCTACAAGCATCAATATTGGCAACAACAGAATAATTGGACGTCATCTAACCCAATTATTTCCAGGATGCTTTCTCATACTGGCAGCGTTTGAATTAGATTAGATTAGATTAGATTAGATTAGATTAGATTAGATTAGATTAGATTAGATTAGATTAGATTAGATTAGATTAGATTAGATTAGATTAGATTAGATTAGATTAGATTAGATTAGATTAGATTAGATTAGATTAGATAAGATTAGATTAGCAGATAAATTTGCACGTAAATACATGATTTGGCAAGGCATCTGTAGCGGCGGTAGGAAGATCACTGATAATACATTTAATTCAGAGCTGTACAGAATGGAATGTCTCCAAAAGCGAATATTGCCATTCATCAGATCCCACAATGAACCTGTCATGTTTTGGCCAGATCTTGCAAGCTGTCATTACAGTAAAACAGTGCTACAGTGGTATGAAACCAACGGGATTCAGTTTAAACCGAAAGAACTCAACCCACCCAACTGTCCCCAGCTCAGACCGATGGAGAGATTTTGGGCTATTAGGAAGAGGAAGCTGAAGGTGAATGGCAGTGTCGTCAAAAGCATCAATGAATTGAGAACCAAATGGAATAAGATTGCCAAAACAATGGATGAGAATAATGTGCGCCGGTTAATGAAACGTATTCCGGAAAAAATCCGCAAATTTCATCGAAATCGAGATGATAACTTTTTTTTGTAATTTCCCACTAACGTTCACATAAAGTCGAAGATTTTAGTTAAAACAAAATACTATTTTGTTAATGTATATCCGAAATATGCGCAAAAGTCTATGTTCCAATTCTAACTGAGCCACACCTTATTCTCAACGCGGCCTACAAAGTGCTGTCCCAGATTATCTTCCGTCGTCTATCGCCGCTAGCCAGCAGATTTGTGGGAAGTTATCAAGCCGGATTCGTGAACGGTCGATCGACAACTGCCCAAATCTTTACGTTGCGGCAGATCCTCCAAAAGTGTCGCGAATATCAAGTTCCTACACACCACCTATTTAACGACTTTAAGGCCGCATACGATACTATTGATCGTGAAGAGCTATGGAAGATTATGAGCGAGAACTTTCCCGGGAAACTGATCAGAATGATCAAGGCTACGATGGATGCTGTACAGTGTCACGTGAAGATATTGGGTGCGATACAAGGCACTTCAAACACACCACCATGTGGCTATAATTTACCACTTCAGTTTCGTGCTTATAGATGAACCCGCAACGCAATGGACGCGACACGAGTGTACACGCTCGTGTTTTGCTTTAGACACCGTGTCCGTGTCTTGATTTTTGAGATAACACCCGAGCCGAGTGGTTACGATCACAAGAAATCTCTCAATATACACCCAGTATGACACTAACTACCACGAATAGAGCATTGCTCGTCGGATGATTCTAAAAATTTGATAATTTGACTTATAGGTTTGTTTTCTTGGCCGTTGGGTGACGGGCGCATAAGTTGATTGAGTTTAACAAGCACGGCATAGGTAGAAATAAAATAAATGAACCACGCGTGTATTCCGCAATCGGACACAATCGGAAACACTCGGCTGTGGTGTTTGCCGAATCATCATACACGGTGTCTGAAGCCAAAACACGAGCACTGGCATTGGTGTTATACCCACCGCGTTGCGTGTAAGTCTGGAAGCACGAAGTCAAAGTGGTGAATTCAATACACGCGCTAGCCTGGTAAAAAATAGCTCGGCGTGCAGTGTAGTGTTTGGAAATGAACAAAAAAAAAATTATTGAAAAAAACGTTAAAATCAACGCGGCGTACTACAAAACTGAGGTTTTGGAAAGAGGTTGTTGCCCCCAGTCTCCGAAGCCTCTACGGCGATGAGCACTACGTGTTCCAGCAGGACGGTGCACCAGCCCATACGGCAAATGTGGTTCAAGCCTGGTGTCGGGACAATTTAACCGACTTTCTGGACAAAACTTTGTGGCCTCCCAGCTCCCCGGACTTGAATCCCTCTCGACTTTTTTGTTTGGTCCTATATGATGGCGAAGCTGAACGAATACAAGGTCAGCACTTTGGATCATTTCAAGACGGTAATTCTCAAAATCTGGGACGAAATGCCCATGCAGTCCGTGCGTGCCGCCTGCGACGCGTTCGAGAAACGTTTGAAGCTCGTTAAGGAGTACAAAGGGGGGTCATTCCAAGAGAAATGTTGTAAACGTTCCTTGTAAACATAGCTTTCAATAACATAAATCCAAAAAATAAAAAAACATGTTTTCATTTTTTTAACAAATTTTGAAAGTGTATCCGAACTTATTGAACACCGTGTAGAAGAAATTTGACGAAAGAAAAAAAAAATATTCACTACATTTAATGATGGTTGAGAACAAAAAAAAAGAAAACCCAATCAGAATAAGAGTAAAAAAAAACAATAAAAAATATAAATACATCAAGTTAACAATTGAACAATTCGCTTCAGCAAAAAGTGTTTTATCTTTGTTTTGAAAGAGGAAGTGTTTGTTATTTGTTGAAGACCTCTTGGAAGGTTATTATATGGCAAAGGTTAAATGCACCCTTCTTTTTGGGGAAATGCTCCTTCAACTTTGGAAAAATGCTCCTTAGATGCGTTTGCCCGGCATAATGCAATCGGAGGTATTAACCTTCTTGTTAGCGCTTGCCGGGTGTTTTGACGAGTCTTAAGTTTCTTCACGTTTGTATAGTTTTGACGGGTTTTAAGTTTCTGAATTTAAGAGTCGTCAAAACAAAATTGAGACTCTTCAAAATGAAATTAAGACTCGTCAAAATGAAATTTAAACCCGTCAAAACTACCTTAAAGATTGCGGAGCAAAGCTCCGCTATACACTCTTGAAGAAACTTAAGACCCGTCAAAACAACCGGCAAGCGCTAACCAGAAGGCAAATACCTCCGATTGCATTATACCGGGCAAACGCAACTAAGGAGCATTTTTCCAAAGTTTAAGGAGCATTTCTCCAAAAAGAAGGGTGCATTTACCCTGCTGCCTTGTTATATCTAGTGGGATCTATTAATGAAATCCAGTTTTGACCAAAGATAGAATGCGCGCGGGATCTCGAAAGATGATTAATTTGCCTGAGCTTGTGAATCCGAGGTGATGCATCCATAGCTAGGTTATGTAACGGTTGCGGGTAATGTAGAATATTATGAACCATTAACAAGGTTTGCTCTTCACATAACCCAAGAATTGGTAAAATTTTGTTAGCGAAATCGGTGTAAAATTGAGCTGTAGGATAAAATAATGGTAATTTATAAATAGTCTTAAGGCATCGATTCTGCAAGATTTGGAGTTTTCTTAATTTTGACTTACTAACTCTACCCCATGAAACAATTAAGTAGTTCAAATGAGAATCGAAAATTACTAACTCGTCTTAAAATTCCACACATAGAGGAAACATTACTTGCAACCTTATTTATGAGATAGTCCCACGATAAGGTAGAATCTAGATATATGCCAAGATATTTGAAGTAGTCAACTTTTTCAATTATGTCAGCATTCATAGCTAAAATGGAAACTTGTGGAAGAACTTTCCTTGGTGATCGAAAGAACATATACTTGGTCTTTTGCAAGTTTAATGGGAGGAAATTCACTGAGAAATATTCTTGTAGCAATCGTAAATCCCCTTTGATATTTGATATAATTTCATGCAAGTTAACATGCGGGTAAAATAAAGCCGTATCGTCAGCAAATAACCTTGGTGATCCAGCAAGCCTTATATTACACATATCATTGATATAGAAGAGGAAAAGTAGAGGGCCAATGTTACTTCCCTGTGGAACTGCAGTATTAATTTGTCTTTTCGAGCTGGTTTCTCCGTCGTATGAGACAAATTGATTTCTGTTGCTCAAATAGCAACGGATAATGCTATTAACAATACCCTGATTATTCTAATTTTCTTAGTAAAATATCATGGTTTAGAGTTATGGAGAGTGCGAGCTGTTTAGTGGAATACCTGTAGCTAGAAAATAAGAAGAATGATTAGTAATTTCCATTTAATTCCAACTACCTTTATTGCTTATCTTGACAGATACGCGTATTTCGTCTACAATGTGCAGACTTCTTCAGTGTCGTGTACTTATACTAATAATAGTCGAGTATTAGTACACGACACTGAAGAAGTCTGCACAATGTAGACGAAATACGCGTATCTGTCAAGATAAGCAATAAAGGTAGTTGGAATGAAATGGAAATTACTAATCATTCTTCTTATTTTATGGTTTAGAGTGTTAAACGCCTTTTTCAGATCAAGAAACAAGGCACCCAGGGTGGATGTACCAATTATGGCTATAGTTTGTCGCTTCCAGTAATATATTTGTCATCGTTTCGTGATACTACATATACTATACTAAAAACTGAAGCTTAATGTCTTATTGTTAAGATAAACTTATCAAATTTCACGAATTAATGAACCTAACTAAATTATAATATATATAAATATATTTATGTTTATTCCGGGTTCCTATTATAGCCATATGGTTCCTTTGTTCGTCATACATGTGTTCCTATTATGGTTATAGTGAAATAGACTGTTGAGAATAGCTTTATTGAATGGTAAATAAGAATTATATATTAATTTATTATTTACTATTGTGACACAGATATACAGACGTGATTTATTGAACTTTTCAAAAACTATAATTTGGTGTTAGTTGGCGATATTGAGCAAACGACAAGCAAGAACAAAAAAGTTGCGAGCGCCACCATTGTTGATTAACAAAATCGGGCACCATTGTTGATTAACAAAATATCGGAAAATTATGCAATGTACACAATAATACGTTATGATTGAAGACTCTTGTCAGGAAACATTGGAAGGCTATCAAATTTTGAAGACAATGTAGATGAGCTTATTAATTAAGGGATCGATTTATTCATTCTCATAAAAATAAACAAATCTTTTGTTTTGCATCATATTATTAATTCATCATATATTATATTAGGTATTTTAAGTATAATAAGTACATCAATGGCTTATTTCAGAAAAAAAGGATTATTTCTTGGTTTTCCGATTAAATTTCTTCTGTTTTTGTTCCTTCTTTTTTCGCTCACGTTCCTCCATTCTAGCCTTTTTTGCTTCCTCTCTTTTTAACTTTATGTCTTTTCGTTCAAGAGCTTTCCTTTTCTTTGTTTGTTTAATTTCCATTTTCTCTGCTTCTTTCTCTAAATCGCTTCAAGACGTTCCCCGGCTGTGAGAACGGGTGTATACTGCATTGAATAATTCCCATGTTTTGGATTGCGTCGTGGTGTTGGTGGAAGCTTCAATATCTCCGATAGCCTACGCTTAGAAGTGACACAACGTGTAGAATCTTTTTGAATATTGCCTAGATCCGCGCAGGTTTTTGTTGTATCTGAGTAATAAATTAAATTATTGCATAATATGATATTCTTCCAATGGAAACCGTGTTTACCTTCAGCGTTCATTTGCAGGCAAGTTTCAGCGTCTGATGTTTCTGTAACAGTTGGTTAGTCTTGGTCATCAATGTGAATATCTTCTGTAAGATAATATAATACTTTTAAAAATAAATTTTGCATTATTTTTATATTGCTATTGAGTACCATGGCCACCGTCGCTCCACAATCGTATTTTCCACTGATTGCGTTGTGGAATCTATTGTAAACTCAAGTACATGCATGACATATATGTCTTCTTCGTTGGGTTCTGCTCTTATTTCTATTAAAATAGGTTCATCATTTATAGTTTGACATTCGGTGAAATCAGCGTCTGCAGATATTGAAGGTGGAAAACGAAGATTCTCATTCAACTCGATATCACTCATAATTAAGCTGTACCGAGGGCGGGTTATAATTTCTTTTTGATGCAGACAAGTCAGTAAATTTTACGTAAGGCAGGAATAACTCTCGATAGAAAAAACGAATCACACGTTCTTCACGTGTGAGCTTGTTCACATCACCTTCAATCTTTGCCATAGTATCGTTACCAATCAAGTCATATGCTCCTATAATTTTATCAATGTGGATGCTCACATACTCTGATGATTGCCCTGAAAATTCATTTAAAACTGGCAATTGTTCCGGTGTTGTCATATGATATGTAGCAGATCCTGATTCTGATGGGACTGGTTCGTGCGTTGGTTCTAGAACAGTTGGCAAAACAGGTTCTTGAAGAGAGCTGGAAGGTAATTCATTGGTCGATGACGAAGATACTTTTGCGATGCACTTAGTGTAATCAACTGCATTTGCATCAAAGGGTTGCAGCCCACACACTTGAAAGCCGTTCTGGATCGTACTGCTTTTAATTGCCCTTGAAACGGTTGTACTCAGCACTCCACCGAAGTGTCGCAATGTAAGAGACTCGCCCTGATGTTCCAATCTCCATTCATCAACAACCTTTCTCCATTCATTTTTCAGCGGTCTGAAGACGGCAACATCAGCCGGCTGCGTGATATGCGTCGTATTCGGATAGAGCGAAATAAGCACGATCCCTAAGGTTTGGCACAAATGTGCTACTTCCACCGCTTTATGCGATGAATGACCATCGACAAAATAAATTATGGGAAATGTCACACCTTGTTTCACGAGAAACGGATGGAAAATTTTAAGGATGTAATCGCGGAAGTTGTGCGTGTCCATCCACCCATGTTCACTCTGAACCAAATCCCAATCCGCTGGGAAACCCTGTGCCACTTCTTTTCGGATGCGTTTTCCCGGGACAATGACATGCGGACTTACGACAACTCCAGATGCTCCGAAAACATCACGGTGACATTTTGTTTCCCATCCGCCTGTTCAATTTCGTACACGTTACGTGAGCCAGTGCGTGCAATTACCTCCTTCGTACTAGGGTGAAGGTAAAACGATGTTTCATCACCGTTGTAAACACGTTTCGGATCATCCAGCACGTCAAGAAGATTTTTCTTCATCAACCAGCTGGCCACTGTCTCGAACCAACCTCGAAGGTCAGTTTCGGTAACTCTCCCGCTTGCTGTGGTTACTTTCTCCGGTATTCGTAGGGAAAATCCTGGGTTACGCCGCATGAAACCCTTGAACTATTTTCGTCCTACATCATAGAAAGTTCATTATTTCAGAGTTCATTGATCTTATTATACAAAAATACCTGGCTGATTGTTTTTAAACGGGTTTTTGCGTGAGTTTTCCGTTAGAAATTCGGTAACTTTGTACATTAATGCTTCACGCGTAACAGGAAAGCCGCGGTCCTGCATCCCACCAAGCCAATCGACAATCTGCTTCTCTTCTTCTGGCGTTAACACTGAGTGCGGTCCAGGTTTGGCTTTTTGTTGCCACTTGCCGCTAAGCCTGTACCGGATGGTGAAAATCCTTACATCCTGCATAAATTGATTTGCCGCCCTTTATAGTTTGGATGCATGATTCGATAGCCTCTTCAGTGTACGGTGTTGAGAACGAAGTTTTCGGCATTCTACAAGTTAGGAAAGAGATCATTATGTTTTAACCCCAGAAAATTCAATAGTTATTATTACCTGAGATTAAAAAGCTCGAATAACAGCAGAAATCATGTGAAATCAACTGAAAACTGAAACTGAAAACTGAAAAACCGCCGATGTAAACATTGCACTATGGCTAAAATGCTGCGTGTAGTTTCGCCTGTAGCAATAATTGGTACACCGAAGTAAAAACTTTCCAATTATAGTCATACTTAAAAGTCATATTTTTTTGTAAAAACAAAACGTTTAATATCATGAAAATTCAACATGTCCACGACTACTTTGCATAAAAAAATGTTACAAAATTTTTAATCTACAGTAACAAATCAAAACTTTAATTGACTGTTTCTTAGCAATTTGTTAACAAAAACTTGTTACGCATGTAGGTGCATATTTCCAAGCAGGCTTTGAAAAGATTTTAATGCAATTATATATTTTCTTCAGTAATTAACGTGTAATTAACATCAGAGAATACATAGTGCCCTTTATCTGATTGATTATACGAAGATTATTCGGAAAAAAATCGTAAAATGCCTTTACTATAGCCATAACTGGTACTATAGCTATAATTGGTACATCTACCCCACTACTTTTTTTTGAATTTTTTCTTCTAATAATTGATCCACAAACTCAGTTATAACTACAGTGGTACTACTTCCATTACGAAAACCATATTGCAAACTATATAGTGTGTTATGACTGTCTAAACAAATTATAAGGCGATTGATAAGTAGATTAGATAGAATTCGTGAAAGACAATCAGCATTATTTTTAATTACTTTAGTAGGAATATTATCGGGAGCTGAACTTTTCATAGGTTTCAGATCATTTATCACTAGTATAGATTAATTTACAGATGCTGTTTGTAGAAAAATTGAGTCAGCAATAGGATTTATATTACGTAATGGATTATCCCCTGTGACATTTATTTTGGCAGTCAGTTTTAAACCAACTGTTGAAAATGCTTATTGAACGCTTCACAAATAGATTAAGGATCAGTAGTAGCAATGCCATCAATGGTCAATGAGAATTTAGATTTATTAGTAGAATAATCTAGTATTGCATTAATATTCTTCCACAGTTTGGAATGTAGCGTGTTGTTTAGAAGGATGTTAAAATAACTTTTTTTGGCTTGTTTTTTAGCTGCATCTAATTTTTTTGAAACATGCTCCAATAGTTCCGCTAATTGTATATTATCGGGATCTCTGCGATGCCTTTTCAAATAATTGCTCTTAATTTCCATCAGCGTCCACAGTTTTAAGTTCATCCAAGGGCAGTGCGTATTTTTGATTCGAGCGGTTTTAGTAACAGTTCTAGTGCATTCTTTGAGAAGAGTGTTGTATTTCAAAACTATATTTTCCAAACATTCATTTTCATTGCGACTGGTCCAATGCCTTCCATGTACTTTTTGAACTCAGTTTCGAGTTTCTCAGGGTTGATTATATTTTTCAATAAGACCTTTTTATTAGATCCAATATTCAGTTTAAATTGTGTTAAATTAGTGAATGAATGAATTAGTAAAACCCTTACAGTACCGCTTCTGGGAGCTCTCATCTAGAATACTGATCAAGTGTGGAATCAGTAACAACCTTGTGATTGAAAACTTCGAAGAAATGCTCGAATTGAAAACTTCGAAGAAATGCTCGCTTTCCTTATCACAGTTCCTCCATTGATTATGATCTCTCCATGAAACAGGCTATTCAAGGAGTTCCAGATCAACTTCGACCTATTTTAATTCCCCATATTTTCATCGAAAAGTACCAACATGTCCATTGCAATAGAAGAATTTTCACTGATGGGTCGCGCATTGATGAATCCACTGGTTTCGGTGTTTACAATGAATACTCATCTGCCTTCCGGAAACTTCAGGAACCTTGTTCCGTATATGTTGCTGAGCTGGCAGCAATCAATTTCGCATTGGGGATAATTTCCGACATGCCCATAGACCATTATTTCATCTTCTCGGATAGCCTCAGTTCTATTGAGGCCCTCCAGTCGATGAAAACAGTTAAGCACTCATCTTACTTTCTTTCAAAAATAAAGGAGCAGATGTGTGCGTTGGTCGAAAGATCATTTAGAATTACCTTTGCAAGGGTCCCCGCACATTGCTCAATTCCAGGCAATGAGAAGGCGGACTCTCTAGCAAAGGTGGGCGCACAAGAAGGCGAGATTTTTGAGAGAAGAATTTCACATGATGATTTTTTCCCATTAGTACGTCAGAGTTCTCTTCAAAGTTGGCAAAACGATTGGACAAGTAATTCTCTTGGGCGGTGGTTACATTCCATTATTCCTAATGTTTCGTCGAGATCGTGGTTCAAAGGTCTGGATGTAAGTCGCGGTTTCATTCGTGTGATGTCAAGACTTATGTCCAACCACTACTCGCTAGACGCACATCTCTACAGAATTAACCTCGTCGATAGCAATGTATGTAGGTGCGGAACCGGTTATGATGACATCGCTCACGCAGTTTGGCATTGCCCGGATAATGATGCCTCCAGAGCACGACTATTGGATACCCTTGTGGCCTGAGGTAGACAACCCTTCCGCGAAGTAAGAGATGTTTTGGGAATGCGTGATCTTCCCTACATGCAAGCGATTTACGAATTTCTTTGTTTGTCTGATCTAAGAGTGTAATGTCATCACCCCCTCCCTTTCACTCTAATAAATTTCCTGCCATTGTGTCCCAGTTATATTATCCTTTTGTTTCCGTGCTACTTGTACCTGCCCAGCAAGCTGTGGACACCCATCTGCAGCTTAGTTCCTGTAAGGGACTACAGGGACCGAGGATCTGGTAGATGTCGCAACCATGAGCAGCAACAAATACATGAAATAAGTTACCTGCCTAGCCCCTTCCAAACAATAATGTGACCCATTAACCTCGAGCTAGCCACGAGTAATTGGCACCCCACTTTACTAAAAGCGAAAAAGAAAAATTGTTAACTACAATATTGAATATCGGCTCCGCAAAGTGTTACACACGCCTGAGCCTAATAAATAAACGAACTGATCAAAAAAAAAAAAAAAGATTTAACAACAGTATAATCATTAGTTCTTGTATAATAATTATGATAATTATAATCTTAGTTTAAACTGATTTTCCCGCAAGACTTAAATTTTTTTATCTTCATTGATTACTTAACGTTTGGATCTGTTTTCCGGAAGAAAAGATCTAATAAATGCGTTAGCAGAATAAACCGCTTATCGCACAAAACTATCAAACCTCTGTAGGATGTCTGAAAACCGGGGTGGCTTCTTTAAAAATCTCTGTCCGATCGAAAACAATTAAGGTGTATTGAACGCCGCAAGGAGCAAAACAGAATAAAAACGATCTTCTGGATATGAAGCTGAACCGTACGTAAACAAAGATGTTTTGAGCGCGGCTGAGAGCGCCGCTGCGAACGAGGCACAAAACATGAGCACGAAGCTTACACTCGTGTTCATGTTCATTTTGATGAGTGCTTGTGTGCACTTCAAGAGAGTATTCATTTGAGAGTGTACACTTCATCAAACATATGCGCTAGGCTGCACCTAGAAAACTGATTGTCACATTGTGACAATCGTTGCTTACAATCAAAACTTGAGTCGCACTGCTGGCGAACAAAAGCACAACCAAAAAGTAGCATGGCTTCCCAAATACGGTTCAAGATTAATTCCCTTCCGCCCACCCAAACACCGGAAAGACTATTTCTATCAATGTACTGTTTACAATTCACTCCCTGTCCAAGTGAAACACATCAATATTGTTAACCCTCTTGACGTGCACGTCACTTTCGAGAAAACGAATATCACCGTTCCTGGAAAAAAATAAATGTTGTTAACCTCTTGTTTTCCCTCCTTCCACCTTTTTTTTTTTCCTCGAAAGCTCCTGGACCTATCGCGCAACCAACTGTCCGGGGTCGAGGTCCATCATGCATCGCAGCTGTCCCGGATCGCCGACCTGCGAATGGACAATAATCCCCTGATATGCGACCGATGCCACATGGGAGCGCTCATCGACATGGCGGCCACCGAGGTACGTCCGATTGCTTCTTTTCCTTTCTCGATTTTCATCTATTCGTTAGCCAGTAATAACATTGAATCGGGGACGAATCTTTGATTTGATTTTATCTGTCATTTCATCGACCAAAGCAGCTGCCATGGCCGGAGAAACCCGTTTGCTTTCTGCCGGAACGTTTGCGGGGCATTCCGATTGATGACCTGCAACCGGCGAGCGTCGAAGTCTGCATGGAGGTGATTGTCGACGAGGACCATGATGCCGCCAGCACATCGCATAATTTTCTGGAACAAGGTAGCTTAGCTCTGCAATAAACCGATGGCTTGAGCCAGATTCATGTTAATTCTATTATTTAATTTGCCTAATTACAGCCGGGAGCGTTAGTGTGCTTGCTTTTTGCGGTCTGATGCTGTTCATCGTTCTGGCAATAATCGTGGTTTCGACGGCGATTTGCTTCTCCCGTCACAGAGCACGGTACTACACGCACGAAGAGAAACGAGGTTGGTTTTGGTCGTCGTCCATTTGACGGCAATTAAAGAACGTTATTCAAATGAATTGACTCCGTCTTCTACCCGCTCCATTACAGATACAATGATGGAGAAGAATGGCACCGAGACCTCGATCCTGACGGCCGCTGGTAGTGAAATCAACTTCAAATTCCCGTACACTGACCGGGTGTGCACCATCGATGAAATGTGCATTCCACCGCCTCCTCCGCCACCGGGCAAAATGCCGGCTAATGTCATCGAACGGTTCGATTAACGAACGGAGTCGCCGACGACCGGCGATGATGGCATCTCCACTGAGGATGGTGGCAGCGGTCCATCGGGAGTGACCACCATCACCACGGTGGCCATCATTGGGGACGATTCGTCGACGTCGGCATCGATCATGGGCATCGGAACCTCGTCCAGTGCCATCACAACCAGCAGCAGTTTGGACGGTAGCAGTACTTGTGTCGGAGGGGCATCGGCAGTACCAGCTCCTGCCGCTGCTGTTCCCCTTCGTGGTATTCTAAGGAAAAGCAAGGATGTGTTCTAAGAGTTAAGCACGACGATCCCTGTACATAGAAGAGTCTGTGAGAGTTTCTATTTAAGCATCTACATTAGCACGTACGTTAGTTGGTAAATGATTTCGCTAGGACGACCGTGCGCCTCCATGGAGTCAACTTGCTCTGGGGGGCGTTCAATTAAACTAGCTGAAAATTCCCAAAAAAACAAAACTTCAAGTGAATTTGACAAGCAGAAGGAAGAACCAGCGAATCTCGACAAACTAATTGTAATTAGTCACTAATGAGTGTTTTGTCGACACCATCATCACCGTTACGATATAGTGTGCGAAGCAGAATGACTAATGATTTCTTAAGTGAGACAACTTGTAAATACAAGCAACAGAACCCCCGCCTCGGAAGGAATCACAGCAAAAACGGATGACAAGCAAACCGGGAGACCGTTTTTAGTAGTACACATACATAGGGGGGGGGGGGGGGGTCCTTCCTTCTCCCACCCATCACCCCATCACCGAATTTCGGATTTAGTGTTTTTAGTCGTGTAGTGTTGTGTAGTGGAATGAAAATGTTTATCCCCGGTCGGTGGCAAAACGATGAGCGAGAATGACTGTGCGAAACGCGTTCGGAAGAATCTATTAGGAGGTAGGAAAGCACATGATTAATGAGTCATCGTCAGCACAGCTTCATTGCAGTCGACGATGGAAGTGGAGGCCGGATGTTGAGGTGGAAAGCGATTTCATGGGAAGAAGAAAAAACCGAGATTCATATTCATACAATATACGAATAGAAATGTGTGTGTACGGCGTTTTTGGGTGTGTGTGCGTGGGAATGCAAGTGTTAACATAATTGAAAGAGTTTATTATATTAGGGCGATCGAAGAAACGAGTTGTTCGGATAAGGGTTGCTCGTTCATTCTGTACTTTTTGAACGTATCAAATAAAGAAAATGACTTTTTATATGAATTTTGTGTGGAGTGATGATTACGATGACAACCGTCTGGGAGAGATCAGGAAAGCATTGTCTTCGCGGTATTTTGCCTGGGCTGTACCATATTCACATTCGAGCCCCCATATCTGTATTAAATGTCCTAATAGTTTCTGGGTCGTACTTTTACGAAAAAATGACAACCCAATTAAGAGACCCCATTAAATTGAGAATTGTTATCAAAAGAACTTATTGCCTAAATGGAAGTAAGTGTATGAATTTCATGAAACAGAACAATGGCAACATTTGCTCTGACAATTCCATCTATCGCTCTTGTAAAACAATCTTGTAAATGAACTAACATCGACTAGAGAGGAAAAAAGAAAGAAAAAAAAAGAACAATTGAGCCTTAAAATAATTGCAGTTGCTTGAAAAATGAATAACTTTCTGCACTACCGGGCCAACCCGTGGCGGAAGTGGAGCAAGCTTCTAACCGTTCCGCCCTTTTCCAAAAATCAGTTTAACATTTGTTGTCTCCCTATGGGAGATATATCAGATGTTAAGCGGATAAGAACTGATGCTACACTTTGATCTTAGCCTTTAGGCCGAGAAGCGATAATAATAATAACTTTCTACCTAGCAGTCATATTCGAAAAAAATCAACACATCAAAATATTTACTTAAGATACGTACGTACAAACAACCAACCAGACATTTGTTTTTGGACTTTAGGTATACCATATGTAGAGCGGTTATGTGTTTTTGATACAACAGTTTTAGGAAAACAGTAACACGGAAAGTGTTCGTTTTAGAGAAAAAATGTCGGAGAGCATCAGCATGATTGATCGCCCGAGGTTGCTGAACCGATTTAAACCGACAGTAAGGATGCTATTGGGGCCACTCACAAAATGTGATTGCGGTTTTTCATTGGGAAAACAAAACGATTTTTAATAATGCTGAATGAGAGATGGGCAAAACGGTTCATTTGAATGAGCGACTCAGAGCCATGTGTTCATTTGAATGAACCGGCTCATTTGAGCGGCTCAATGGCTCCACCTACGGTGAGCTCTAACCCTTCTTACACTTCCTTGGGAGTATCCGAACACAAACACAGATGAAGCCAGTTTGATCCAGGGCACTTGATTCTATCACCATTGTAGTTATATTCGAGTTTTCATGTTATTACTTGGTATGACCTTAAAATTGCGACGCCCCTATCTCGAGTTTGTCGCACAAAATTGCACCAACTGGGTAGAATAAGTGCGAGCGAGAGATACTGGGAAATCAATTAACCCATTAATCCCAATATGCTAGAGAAAAAAAGCCTAGAAACAAAAGAAATGTGGTTTAATTCAACCAGCAGCATTGGCATTGATTAAGCTCCCAAGTAAAAGTATGGCCGACTGTCCAAAGCCAAACGAACCGCCAAAACGCACCAAATAATTTATTGCTCGGTTGGAACGACAACAACGAAGTGGGTATGGGAGTAGGTAGTTTGAAATAAAGGGCTATTCACATTAGGCCGGGCCGTGCCCGGGCCGGATTCGAAAAGCTTTTATTTCACGGCCGGTATGTTTTGTTTACTTCACACTGTACCGGGATTGTTCCGGGATTCTATGATGTAGATTTCACGCAAACATCAACGGATCTCAGTTGTTTTTGTTTTTGTTGTTGCAGCGTTTACTCGCACATAGGGAAGATGTACCTATATTAATCTCATCACTTTGCAATTCATCCTACTTGAAATAAAACGATATACACGTGACAGGAATAGTTAGTAATGTTTGTTGTAGTTATTTAACGTGAGCAAACATTATTAGAAAACGAAACCGATCCTTCAACTGCTCAATTGTTTGATTCATCGTAGGATGAATATGGGAACAATGAGATTAATTTAGGGGCAGTTACCATATTTTGGTTTTAACCAGCCAAAATTTTATGTATCAAAAATCCAGTTTTGATAGTTGAAAGCTTGAAAATAAATTTTTGAAATGTTTATCGACCGCAAAATTATTGACGAATATTGCAAATAATAGATCGAGCCTGGATGCGTTACATTTACGTTACATCATGGACTGGTGGCAATCACTTTTTAAAATCACGAATAGTCCGCACTTCATAAGGTCGGTATCGTGTACGAAAGAAATTTCTTTTTCTATCTCAATCCCATGTTAAATTCCGTTCACTGAAACGGAAAAGTAAAGAATCGAAAAGAAATTTCTGCAGCAGTATCCACCTGAAAAGAACGAAAAATAAAATTGGAATTTGTAAGGTTCCCACGCAAACTAATGGGCGCTGTCAATTTTACTTTCGGAAAACTGAACGGATGACTGAAACCCTGGTATAGAAAACCTGTTTAAAATGTTCTGAACTACTAATGCAACAACAATATAAACACACTTAGAAAGTTATCTTAAGAAATAAAGATGATAGGTTACTCATCATGCATTTATAATCGATAACTTATCAATTTAAGTCATGACATAATGCATTTAAACCGTTAATTTAGTTAAAGTAGAAATATTTCCTAAACATTGTGTTGTCTTTGAGAGCGCTTTCGCATCGTAAACCCTTGTGCTGCCGTCTATCAGTTACAATGTTTCTTTTTGAAAGGTGTTTGCTAATTGCCACTGGCAGAAAAGATGGTTATTTACATTAAACAGCCGTACTATAGGAACAAGAATTATGAAATACCGCCGCAACTATAAGAACACCTATTCCTATTTATGGAGGAGCTTTTCAATCTCAAAAGTAAATTCAATTGCCAAATGAACATTTTCCTCGGAAAATTGAGAGCAAATGTTGATTGTTGATATTCTTAGAGTAAAGTTTATTTGATTTTAAATTTATAAAATAAGTCTGTTCCTACACACTTGGGCCATTTACCCTAGATAAAGTTAAACAAAAATAAATAACTAGCCTTTCATATCGAAGGCCTTGCCCAAGTCTTTTTAAAACATGGGTGAAATTGGTAGAATCTTTGAAACATTTACTTTAAGGGCTTACGCTGAAGCATTTTCGACGGCAACCATTACCTCAAAATTTAGAATTGATATAACTCAGAATCTGTACTAGATATTGGATATTTAATCACATCAGTTTGTATGCTTACTTGTTGTAAGAAATCTGATATAGATCTATTTGATGTTCATTCACTAACTATCGAGATTTATCAATTTGAAATAGCGAGGAAAATTGGCCAGAGAAGGAGATAAAAGATAGGAAAAATAATACACGGAGCAGCAATTCACCTTAAAATTGTGTCCCCGGCAATGACAATTTACGCTAAACATTCGGATCATTTTTGTAAAGACAAATTTAAAACGCAAATCAAATTTGCTTGGAACACCAAAAAAGTTTTCTGCATTCTCACAAAACACATGATTTGCGATTGTTGTGCAGATCGCTCACAACTACATATAAATTAAAGCGCATGCTTCCAGCCGTGCTGAGACCGAGCTGTCAAAAATATCGTTGCCAAGAAATATTTTTTACCAGCCCGGTCAAACACCGGTGAGACCACGAACACGGCCCGGTGCTTTAATGTGAACGGTCGCATACTGCACTCAAACAATCAATTCGTAGCATAACTCGGTCGTGTCCCGACCGGGGCTCGGCCCGGCCTAATGTGAATAGCCCTTTGAAGAGTCGGTTCTAATAAGCGGCTCGTGAGCGTTCGCCCATCTCTAATGCTGAAAAGCCGATTTTGACCGATTTATACCAACAGAAAGGATAATTTTGGGGTTACTCACAAAATTTGATAGTGGTTTTTTTCATAGGGAGACTACACTGAACTCAAACATCATCTCGAAATCGTATCGAAAAGTAATTCGATTGCGCCCTTTAACGAAAAGCATTCGGAAATCGGATGATTGTCTTATGGCTAGATCCGTATGACGATCATCCATGTTTCGTATGACACTCAACCAAATTCAATATGATGTTTGTTTCAAAAGTGTGCAGATTTATTAGCGATCTATGAATAATTTAAAACAATTTACACGACATAAATTTATTTCACTTTTTACTTCCTCAACCGTTGAGCAAAGACTGCAACGGGAAGTGCAAAAATTGAAGGAGTCTGGAAATATTTTTCCGCGACTCCGTAGGAAGCGGTTGGGTTTCGATCCTTTATTCGTGACGGTACCAGTTCTGATAGCGATTGATAGGTTTTTACCGAATGATGTAAAGTGGAATGTTTGTCATCCTCTATTTTAAATTGCCTCGTTTTAGGGGTTTTTCCAAACGAATACGCATTTGGTATACAATTTTTTATACGTAGCTCTCAGCAATCTTTAGGAGAGGTCAATTCAATGCATTTGTTGTTAAATATTAAATAATGAAGGATAATCATCTGGTTTCTAGAAAATCGTCCTCCGCCTGCATCTATCATTCGAAAATGCGATTTCAATGTTTCGATATCAACCGACGGAGGATTCATCCGATAAAAGGAGGATGTTTGGGTTGAGTGTAGGAGATGTTTTATAATACTGCGAAGCCGATTTGAACCGATTTAAACCGACAGTAAGGATGCTATTGGGGCCACTCACAGAGTGTGATAGTGGTATTTCATAAAAAAAAAAACAAAGTAATTCATTTCAACGCGTGTGAGCCAGCTTGGAACGACCCACACCAACAGTATGGATGCCGCTGGAGTCACTCAAAAATGGAACAGTGGTTTATTTGTTCCAAGATAGGGTGGCCCGACTAGCATGGCGAACGAATAATTTGTTGGATCACAATTAATTATATTCCAAACCACCGACCCGTCTTACCCGGCGAACCACGACTTCTCATGCTCACTCGATCACTCACGCAACGAATAATAGGCAACCCAAACGATAGACAAAACGCTACGCCCGATAACAAAATATTGCGGAACAAAGTATGGATTCAACCGATGGTCGACGCAAACCTATAAAAATAAATTCTATTTATATATATACAATGGGTAACAATTACCTGTCTTGCTCCACGTTCTTGAGAGTACTTACAACCTCTCGAGTCGCCTGAACCCAACTACCGCTCTCGGCTACGATGACCACCCATACAAAAAGGAGATGAGAAAGAAGGCATTAGTATACACTAATAAAAATCGACACGTTGTTTTC
This sequence comes from Aedes koreicus, assembly GCA_024533555.2. Taxonomy (NCBI): domain Eukaryota; kingdom Metazoa; phylum Arthropoda; class Insecta; order Diptera; family Culicidae; genus Aedes; species Aedes koreicus. Next base: position 136,129 of record JAHHFK020003300.1, read on the forward strand.
ACGAGAAATATCACGTAACTTTCACCTGACCACGTAACTAAATCTTCTTCAGTAAAATCAGGTAAACATTACGTGTCAGTACGTGAAAAATCACGTAACATTTATGTGATTTTCACGTAGAATGTGGATTTACGTGAAAATCATGTAGCTTCCACGTGAATTCCACGTGTTTATTACTGGTTTTGTCAGTGAACAAAAATTACGTGCGTTTTACGTGTTATCGTACACTTATAATACCCCCCCCCCCCCCCCCCCCCCCCCCCCCCCCCGTCCCTTTCTCCCACCATACAAATAATCCCACGGCCGGAAGTGGATATTCTTGCTAAATGCCACGTGGGATGCATAAGATACATTAATGGTGATACTCTCACAAAGCCTAAGAATAAAAATCACTTTAAATAGAGCAAGAAACACCATCATATCTCCGTACCAACTAGCTAAATCTTATTCTCTTCCTTCTTCCGTTCACCCTGCAGAACTCCTGTCATAAACAACAATGTGCTTCAACTCAATAAAATAACGTAAACTTGTATCACTATTTTCTTCCATATCCTCCATGGTTGTAAATGTCTTCATAGGCAGCTCCGGTTACTCAGTATCACCTTAATCATACAACACAATCGCAACGCGGTTTCGTGGCGTTTTTTCGCGGTGGCGTTTCTTATACACAACATTGGGCAGTACCTGGGAGGGAGAAGCAGACTCTAAAAATGTGAGTGTCAAGTGACGCCAGATTCAAGCTGTCACAAACTGTCAAATGAAGCCAAGAGAATAAAATATCAGTCCATGAAAAGTATTGATATTGGTTATAGAATATTTTCTTGCTTGGAAATAATATGAACTAAAATTTTTTCGTGTTTTCATTGCTGAAAAGATAGGAAATTTGGAACTCTGTTGAGTGTAAGGCATATTTTTTCATAAATTTGACCAATTTTTTATAATGCCTATAGGCAATGCTCTATAGAGACATTTATTCTTGAACCCAAGTCATAACTATACCGCAAGAAAATCTGCAAATGTTGCTAAGGGTCTTGTTAAATGTACCGATTACTTGATAACTTGTAAAAATAAACTTGATCATTTCGATCATGAAATAAATTTTAATTAAACGAAAAGTGATGTATTATAGAAACTACACGTGAAGAAAACTATCGTCAAAGCAAATATATTTAGGTCAATTCAAACGTACACTTTTGTTTGTTCTGGCCACAAATAAGTACTAAATTTGTTTCAAAAGTATTATTTATTAAAATTAGCGTTTCGTCAATGTTTGATTTAAAATTATTCGTTTTAAAAATATATGTGAATATTTTTTGGATTTTACATAGACACCTGAAAATAAATATGTTTATTTCAAACATGCCCTCCATTTTTGTTAATAAATCAGTCGGGTATTTATATGTTTGTTTATTAAAAGCTTTTATTCAGTTAAATAACCTGTTGGTTAAAATCCAATTGGATTAGTTTCGGGATAAGACATTTTGGCAGTCTGTAATATCATTGCATAGTAGCCCCTCCAGCGGTTCCAACTTATGGTGAAAGCTAATGGATTTTCGTTGCTCTGACTTAACATCCATTCTAGTCACACCTAAATTCAAGTTGCATAGTGATATTGTTCATATCGGTAAGAGATGCAAAATTGCCAAAACTGGAAGTATTGAAATCATTCGACATGGATTACTGACGAATATTATTATTCGAAGCATTTATTAACGAACTAAATTATAATTATTACTCATATTGAATTATAAACAGTGATCATAACAATAATAATAATAAAAAATCTAATTTTATTAGGACTATTTTTATGAAAACAATTTTTACAAAATGTATATATGTAATAATTAAATAAATAATAATTATATTTAGAGAAATATATAATTTTTACGAAGCTTACTTTTATATGAACAATTTTTACAAAATGTATAATTTTTATTATTATTATTATTATTATTACTGTTATGAATGCGATAATTGTTATGATAATGATTTTATTGTTATGAAAATAATGAGTATCATTGGGCGATTATTTTGAATATGCGTATTATTTTATTTTATTATTTTTTTATATTTTCAAATAGCATATGTTGGTTGTTATAATATTTATTTTCATTATAATAAGTATAATGAGTGTTTTTATAACAATTATTTGTTGGAATATGTTGCTCAATACTACTTTGAGAGCATTGAATATTATATTTATTACTATTATGATTAGTCTTATAATAATTGCTCTCTTAAATATTTTTACAATTTTTGTAATTATAATAACAATTATTGATATTATTATTATGATTAATAAAATAATAATTATCATTTAATTAATCAATTAATAAAATAATAATTATCATTTAATATATCAATATCAATATGGGATTTCCTCCTCTTGCCTATCCTGCATAGGGTAGTATGGTAAAGGGTTATGTGCCTGATCGGATAGTACCGTTCAATAATGCCCTCCGCTCGTATTCAAAAACTTGATCGTTCAATTTTCAAAGCCTGCCGTTGCCCTATACGGAACTATCAATACACTTTCTCTTCATGTCTATTTCGTTCTAGCAATAAATTACCGTCCACTCCTAGCGCTTCGCATGGAGATGATAAATTATCTACTTCTGACAAACAATACATCATAGCCATGAGAAAAAAAATGAATTTAAAATTATTTTACAATACTTGGTAATTCTATGGATGACCTGAAATAATATATAATATTTATAAAGAATAGTTTATCTTACGTTTTGATTTGCTGTTCCATTTCCTTGCTTCACAATAATCATTTATAGTGGATCTCGTAGGTACTACAACGATTTTAAGTAATAAAATTAATTTAAATTTAATAATATACTTTCATTTCATATCTCAACATAAATAATTTTTTTTTTTTTTTTTTTTTGTCTTGATTATCGAGATTTTCAGCCTTGGGCTGGTTCATCTCCGTCGTAGTTACTCAAATTCCCTTTTTGGATATTTTCGTAACTTGTTCGGAGGTGAGATTCGAACTCGTGACTTTGGCGTGAGAGGTATGGATGTTAACCACTACGCTGGGGTCGCCCCCAACATAAATAATATAGTGACGTAATAAAATATTAATATGAGCATGACAGTTAACGATAAAAGAATGAATATCTGTAACTAAGCTGGCCATACTCATCAATAGACTTCTTCTTTTGCAGCTACTGTAGTATTAACTGTTAATATCTAGTAAGATTAATATTTGTATTCACAATAATAATAATAATAATAATAAGAGAACATAATATATTAATGTACACAACATATCTAACATCCATTAGTCCAAAGACATCTAATGTAAACGTTATGCTGAAATAATTAAAATCAAATTGAGCCTTTAATGCTAATAATGTTGCTCCATGCGCATAAGGTATATGGTTTGGAACCCAAAGATGATCCCAAACCGGGCTGAAATTATAAATTGAATGTAAATGTTCGCACCCCCTCACTTCGCTATTGTCAAAATGACAGCATTGCCCAGGCTACGCCAACCAGCGTCTCCATGTCTCCATGCTACGCCAACCAGCGTCTCCAGCTGGCAGTCTTTTATGATCATATGACTCGTGGAGGCGTGAGGTAGGAACTTGTCTGTCGGACCAAAGGTCGGTCGCACCCTCTTTTGAAGTTGTCAACTCACCATTTGAAGCCCATTCCCTAAATGGAAGTAAGTATAAGTTAATAAAACCCGAATAATTCACCGATGGTGAGACTGAACCCTTCTTACAGTTCACCAGATATTGCATACAATCAGTTTATAAAATGAACTATTAGACAATCCTAACTGTCAATTTTGATTATCAATATGGATTCAAGATGCCTAAAAAGGCTTGTTCATGACAAAATCTGAACACCCCTAAACTGTCCTAGGATGCATAGTTGACGTAAGCGCCAAGACGACCAAAATTCACTTTTTTTGCATTCTTTACCCTATAATACATTGTCTCCAAGACCAAAAAAAAGTTTCTTCGAAAAATTGTGAGAGAAATTGAAAAGAACGGTGTGGCGTAAGCGCCATTTGGTCGCATGAATGACGTCTCTCCACATATATGTGGACCCATAGCTATGCATAGCTGACCGTACACATCACGGATGGCTGTAAGCGAAGTTGAATGCACCAGGGAAAGCAGATTGAAGATTACATACATACATACTTGCCATCTATCGATCTCTGGAAAACACCTGGCCGGTTCCTTACGATTAGTGGAGATACTGTATCCCTCATACTGCCTTCATAGACATCTGGAGTTGAAAAAGGGAAAGAATTGATGGTTTTTTTTTCCGTGGCGAGAAAGTGAAAAGGATTAGCCTGGAACTCTGATATATAATCAAAACCTCAGGTAGTAAAATGGCATAAGGAACTAGCAAGTGGGTGTTTAAATTGACGTCATCATTTATTGTACACGTTCCGAAAGCTCACTAAAATGGCATAAGGAACTAGCAAGTGGGTGTTTAAATTGACGTCATCATTTATTGTACACGTTCCGAAAGCTCACAGCTTTCCGAGTAATTAAAAGGCCGCCATAACACCACCTCGGCCTTCTTTAGGGCCTTCAAAAGCTCTGCATGTTTGCGCGTAGGATTACAAAGCAAGACCATTCTGGAGGTGCCTGGGTTCGATTCCCGGAACGGTCCAGGAAATTTATAGGTAGGAAATTTTCTCGACTTCCCTGGGCATAGAGTATCGTTGTACCGTTTTACCACAATGATACGAATGCATAAATGGCAACTTTGGCATAGAAAGCAGTGGAAGTGCGAGGTGATCGATTTTTTTTCAGGCACGAGAGGGTATTCTGGTAGTATAGTAGGGTAGGGAACGGCTTAAGCTCCCCGGGACCCTATTCCAAGCAAGGGCTAAACGTTAACCTATAACGCTCATTTTTTGCAGTATGATGCTTCACATGATGATGCACCATGGTGCAAAAAATGAGCGTTGTAAGTTATCGTTTACCCCGTGCTTGGAATAGGGTCCCGGGGAGCTGAAGCCGTTCCCTACCCTATATAGCATCGGCCACGTCCTTTCTGCAAATGGTTTTCCGCCACACTATTTCTTACAAAAAAGGTATATTTTTTATCCCCTTCCGATCTTAATTCAATGGATTAGCTACAGGTTCCAAAATGCATTACTTATTCTAATTTTAATTCTTATCTAGCCATGTGTTCAATAGCGTAAATTCTTCGCCTGAAAGGTATTCTTGTTTCAGCGCAGCGCAGCTAAACTTGCCACCGACCTTGAACTGTGCACCATGCAACTCATCAGTATTGCTAAGTCAGATTTCACGATAAACTGGTCATAATACCAATGGACACCACAAACAGAAACCCGCTGGATCACGTCTAGCATCCTCTGAAATTTTAACCTGTTTTTCTTAGCTGTCGACTACACGTCTGGGACGCAAAAATGTTGGTATTATGGAAGCCACTCACCACAGTTATGCCATTCCTGCCAGCGTTCAACAGTCGTCCCGGCCCCGTGTGTGTTGCTGGTGAAGTGGTCTTCCAACCAACTATACAAGGCAAGTACGATTCAAATTCGATCAGTTCCATCTCTGATCCGTTCTCCGCTCACAGCACAGCTCCAATCATCGATCACTCTACACACTGCAATCAGCCACTGGAACGCATTGACGAATGTACTACGGAAGCTTTGCATCCCCCAGCCACAATCGAGGCTCTCCCGTCATTGGCCAACAGTCATACTGCTTCTGCGTGTGTTCAAGTGAACAGCAGACGGCGTATCTGCATTAACGCAGCCAAACTTAACGATTCTAGTTTCCTGTGCGTCTACTACCAAAAAGTCAGGGGGCTGCGAACCAAAACGACCGATTTGAAGCTACGGTTATCCAACTGTGAGTATGACGTAGTAGCTCTTACCGAAACTTGGCTCCGGCCCGACATCTGTAACTCCGAACTGTTGTCGGATTATTCTATATTTCGTTGCGATCGCAGTGAATCCACTAGCAACTTATCGAGAGATGGCGGTGTGATAGTCGCAGTCAAATGCGATCTACACTGTGCAGAAGTTTCCTTGACAGACGGTAATGAGCTTGAGCAAGTTGCAGTGCGCGTGAAGTTTGCCATCTGATCGTTATACGTCTTTGGAAATTATCTACGTCCAAATTCTGGCCCAATGCTGTATGCCACCCACGCCGCTGCTGCTCAACATGTTTCAGAAACTGCTTGGTGATTACAATCTCCCTCATCTGCAGTGGAGTTTTGATGACGACGTTAACGGATAACTTCCCACAAATGCATCCAGCGAGCACGAAGTCTTACCGATTCCATCTCGGCTTGTAGTCTGGTGCAATTCAACTCCATACCAAACCGTAACAGTAGAGTTCTAGATCTGGTGTTTACAATGGATATCATGGAAATTACGCAATTAGTTCTACCACTTCTGCCCATTGATGAGCATCATCCACCGCTAGTTCTGCAAATCAACGTAAACGTAATCTTCGTTCCCATTCCTGCTGAACCACAATCGACCATCATGGATCTAGACTCACGGCGTTGCGATTACACTTCTCTGAATTCTGAGCTCTGTTCAGTTGATTGGGATGATGACCTCCAAGGGAATTCCGTTGACTTCAATGTTCTCCTGTTTTACGACAAACTGTACGAAATATTGCAATCGAGTGTCCCTCGTCACCGTAGTGCTAATCGAGATGTTATCAGAAAGCCCGGGGGACTGTAAAGTTAAGAAACTTGCGTAACAGGTTGAGGAAAGCACGTAAACGATTCTTCGCTACGAAATCTGCCAAAAATACTACATTATCTTGTGGAATCTTCCTATAATGGGCTTCCTAAGTCCAGCTACCGAAAATACCTGGATAACCTGCAATCGAACTTAAAAAATAACCAACCGATGTTTTGGAAATATGTGAGGGCGCAAAAGTCAAACAGACAGATCCCGAACACGGCCAGCTACGAACCTTTTTGCGATCTTCTTTTATAGTGTGTTTAACTCAACATTGTCATTGTACCTCACCCAGGATGCGTCCAGAATGTTCCTACCCAAGATATTCACCTTCCATGCTTTCAGTTTTCTCCTAAAGGAAGTGATGAAAGCTCAACGCGACCTAGATGTCTTGAAAGGAGCCGGTGTTGATGGCCTTACGCTTTTTCTTCTGAAGAACTCCCTATGCTCCCCGCTCCCGCTATGCTTTTCAATCGCTCGCTAAGTGAAAAAAATGTTTTCTGGATTATGGAAAACCGCCAAAATGATTCCGATCCACAAATCTGGGAGTTAACAAAGCACCGACAATAATCACGGAATCTCGTTTCTTTGCTGCCTGGGTATACTCCTTGAATCCATGGTGCACAAAGTCATATTGTCTGCTGCAAAACCAATTATTTCGGAATACCATCATGGATTTATTCCACATCGCTCTACAACGTTCAATTTGTTATGTTATTTCAATGTGCTGTTTCGAGAGATCGAGCGGCGGAATCAGGTGGACACCATATACGTCGATTTTCGACACCGTATCTCACCAATATGCCGTGGAGAAGCTTCGTTACATGGGTTTTCCTGATTGGATAGCCGATTGGACATTGACATACCTAACTGGCAGGGAAGCTTTCTGTTCATGTGAACTCCTCTCGATCTGAGACTTTCTGCGTTCCTTCTGGTGTTCCGCAAGGTAGTGTGCTAGGATATATAGCTTGATTTTCGCTCTGTACATCAACGATTTCTGCCACCAATTCTCATCTGCTAAACTGCTGTACGCCGACGATCTCAAAATTTTCAGAATAATAAAATCTATGCTGGATTGCGTTGCTCTGCAGGCTGACACTGAATTGCTTCTTCGTTGGTGCGACGAAATGGAAATGAGCGTGGACATTAAGAAGTGTTAAGTCGCACAAACACAAACTGTTTGCCGGTGCTCATCTCTTATTCGACACGAATACCCTATTACTGGAACAACACTGGAGCGAGTTCAGTCTGTTCGAGATTTAGGTGTGATAATGGATAGTTGGCTATGTTTCAACGAGGATATTTCAACCGTTACTGGTAAGGCTTTTGCTGTTCTGGGTTTTATCCGTCGGAATGCGTTCGAATTTACCGAGGGAAATGTACTAGAATCACTGCTCTGTGCACTGGTGCGTAGTGTTTTGGAATACGCTACCCCTGTCTGGGCCCCTTACCACACCTCACAAGTTATGAGCATCGAACGTGTGCAGGAGCTGTTCATTCGCTTTGATCTCCGTCACCTGCCATGGAATGACCATGCTAACCTGCCAGACTATCCAGCGCGTTGTCAAATGATGGACCTTGAGCTGCTCTCGTCTAGACGCTTGAAGGTGATGTTATTGATTTTTGATATTTTAAAACACAATATCGATTCCTCGGATCTTCTCTCGTGTGTAATCAAAAAAATTACAACGACTGATACGCATAAAAAGTTACATTTTGAAGTACATTTCTCATTAATAAAACTACTAGCCTACAATTTAGTGGGCTTTTCCACACGTGCACCCTTGTGGATTTTTGGTCCTCGTCTGTTCCGTAGGCCTAAACATTTATTTTTAGTGTTTGGTTAAATAAAGTGCTTATTAATATACCTTGATTTCTTTTCAGGATCAACTAATGGAATGGACACAGGACTAGACCCTAACTGAATAGATTTCCACGGACTCTAATTTTAATTCAAATATATTTTCACTGCTTGTCTATCTTCGTTTTGCTTTGACTTGCCAATGACAAAAAATATCCCGGAAACGCCTATTGACAGGTCGTCCCTGTCTCGATGACATCTGTAACCACGTTTTGCGGCGACGCTTTGACGCCTGATGCCCTCGCATCATAAAGGTCGGTGGGCACGGTTGCCGGCTTCTGCGCCGACAGTCTCCCCCGGGTGTGATCCGGAGTGCTCCGGAGTCTCACTGTAGTCTTTCAGGTCAAGCACCGCCAACCGTGACACTGGCCTCACCACGCTCTTCTGTCCAATCTTCACGACCGCTTGTCGATGGTGGCCATCTGGGTTGGGAATCGCGTTCACGATACGGCCTCGTTCTTATCCGTTTCGTTTCGTTGGCTTGTAGTGCTCGAGCTTCATCGAACCACTTCGCTTGCCGACGGATTACCGGCAGATATTCTACCAACCAGTATTTCCAGAATATGTTCAACTGTCGCTGGATTAGCTCCCATAATTTCCCCAGGATTTGTCGGCGAACTAGCTAGCTGGGATGCATCTGAGCTGCTGCTACTGTTCCATCTACTCGTGGTTTCGCCCCGTTGGAGCTCAGCAACAGGAAATGGTTTGGCGTAAAAGCCTCTGCTTCTGAAGATTCGAGGGGTAAATACGTCAGAGGCCTTGAATTCACCATGTGTTCAGCCTCCACGACCAGTGTCTTCAGCTCCTCGTCATCAAGCATCCCTTCAGAGTACGCCTCGGCCATAGCGGTCTTTACTGACTTAGTTGGTGCTAGTGAACGTCGTAGACAGTCCCTGGCTAATCTGATGTCGCAGTACTCGGTCGGCACATTAGAAGTTCGTGCCATTGTCGCTAAAGAGCTCGGTCGGTGCTCCTCGGCGACCCACGAATCGACGAATGCAGGAGATGCAGGATTTGGTAGTTAGTGCATAGGCGACTTCGAAATGGACAGCGTGAACTGTCAGGCACGAAAACAAGGCGATCCACCGTCTGACGTTGGACCTTCCCAGCTTCACCACAAGGGGCCCAAGGTAGTCGGTAAAGGCTCTTTCGTGGTAAGCAAGACGCGCAGCTGGAAGAGGCGACATCGGCGGAATTACTGGCCTAGCCCGACGAATTGTACAGGCAGCGCAATCATGTGCTCACCTTTTCACTACCAAACGAAGTCTTGGAATGGTGTACAGCTGTCGGACCTCGTAAACCACTGTTTCTGCGTTTCCGTGATGGTAGCGGCGGTGATATTGGAGCACCAGAAGCTCAGTAACTCGATGCTTCCGCGGAAGGATGATGGGGTGGTGCACATCGTAGCAGATATCTTCGGCCGCACCGGTCCAGCCACGCTCCCGAAGTATGCCTTCCTCGTCTTAAATCGGCATTCGCCTGTAGTGGTCCGGTATTTTTCGGCTGTTTCATTGACGCGTTACTCAGAAATCGCAAAACGAATGCTATGGCTCGCTGTAGTCTTTCCCAAGAAGCGAACCGGTCGAAATCGATAGTAGGCTCAAGCAAACTGTGATGCCGAATCGATGCACGAATTTCTTCGGTGGTGGCGATCACTGCTTCATTGGTTCGAGGCCACTCTGCTTCCGGAAGACGAAGATAGTTGGGTCCTTGAAACCACTTGCTGGCTTGGTCGAAGTACGGGCCACTTCCCCATTTCGTAGCTTCATCCGCTGGATTGGCTTTTATCCAGGCCAACGCTGTTCTGGAGTCCGACCAATACGTAATCGTGATTACTGGAATCTCGAGATTGTCTACGACGAATTTCAACCACCGTGAACCACAGCATACGCCGGTTGGCGGGGTCACCCAAAAACGCGGGGTTTTGAAGAATGGTGAGGGGTCTCTTTGGGCCCCCCGGGGACCCAGCAAACACAGGATCGTATAGGATAGCGGATAAGAGTGCAAAGTGGAGGCGATATACGTACATTTTACATGAAGTCAAATGGATGCATGTACGTATATCGCCTCCACTTTGTACCTATATCTGCTATCATATACAATTTTGTGTTTGCTGGGTACCTTTTTTGGGGGGGGAGCTGGGCGATGTGCTCGATCATCTGAACCCCCCTCTGTCTTTTGGCGTATACTTCGTCGCTGCCCTGCTCGTCCCCTTCCGTACCTCGGCGCCGCAGTTCTTGTTTTAAAACTTTGCGGTGATTGATGTCGGGCGAAAGTTCCCCAGGGGGTCAAATGAGAATCACACACCGCGGGGTCTACCCCTCTTGGCGGGGGGGGGTTAGGAATCAGCGCTTGCATTTCATCGCCCATCTGGGTAGAGAAGCTCAATTCGTCGGTTGTTGGGCTCCAGAGCATACCGAGCACCCTTTCGGTTTTCTCGCCTTCGGTTGGGTTCAGCTGTTTATCCGCATCTTGTTGTACTTCGCCTAGACGGTCGAGTACAGCACTGCTATTGGAACGCCAGTTGGGTAGCGCCAGTCCTCCGTTTGCATGAACGTAACGCACGTCACTAGCTACTTTCGCTGCCTCTTCTACAGAGCTGAAACTTGCCACTCGCGTATCTGCCGATGAAGATTGTTCTTCAGTTCCGGAGCAATCGTCAACAGGTAATTGCTTGGACGCATAACACTCGCGCACTCGATGTCAATTTTTCTGGCAGTTGAGGCAATCGAATTGCTTCGGTATTTCTCTCGGTTCACTCGATGAATCAACTTTTCTTCCAGAGGTTTCCGCCGCGTGGGAGTTAACGAACCCTTTACTCTTCGGATGGTCTCGAACGCTATTCCGCTTTGCTTCCGGTTCGAAGGTCACTACGCAAGTTGCATCCCTTAAAACTGACGCCAAATAGTCGTCGAAAGTTTTGAGATCGAATTGTTGAAACCCTCGCTTGTATCCAGCCCACACCATCCTTTGGTCCGCGGGAAGTTTCGCGACAAGTTCCTGAAGCAGCGACGGATTAAATAGCTGAGCGCGTTCTCCGCAGCTTCAATGTGGTCACATAATGCCTGTACTGCCATCCCGAAATCGATCAGCCCTTCTAGTTTGTCGGACTTGGGAGCTGGTATTTCTCTCACCTTACGAAGTATAGCGTTGATTAATAACTCCGGACGTCCAAACCGCATTCGTAGAGTCTCGATGACATGAGGGACCGCTGCGGGCAGCACCAGTCGACTGCGCACCATTTCGAGCGCAGGTCCGAATAAACACCGTTGGAGACGAAGCATGTTTTTGCCGTCGGAAAAACCACAGGCTTTAGTTGTGTAGCGGTAGTTCGAAATGCAAATCGGCCACTCCGCTGGATCACCGGTGAATCGAAGAAGATCTTTAGCCCGGACTGCCTTGCTGCTAGCTGTTGCTGAGTTGGTCGAGCTGGATCTGGTTAGGAAATCAATATATGTGCCATTAACATGCTTTTTAACGGCAGACTTGAAAACATCATTTGACTGCATGAACACAAGCAAAGCAGCGTATGTTGAGTACAAACATCACAATCGAGTTCGCGCGAAGTTTTTTAAAGACTGAGAATTCTCATTCACGGAACCATGTTTAAGCAGGCAACACATGTGTTTTCTACAGTATGTTGCTTGATTTTTATCTTTTCTGTCATACGATTCAAAATTTCCAAATTTAATTTCCATAACAAATATCACCAGATTCATAAGTGGTCAATGGGCCACAAAAACACACCTGGTGGGCCGCATGTTGAGCATCACTTCACAGCACTTCAAAGGATTCAGAACAAAGTTCTGAAAATGATTTTGAAACTGTCACCCTGGTTCAGTACTACTGAATTACATAGAAGAAATTTTCAACAAAATGTTTCATAATTTTAGACAAAAATCATTGTAAAATCAATTGAAAGATCAATTCTCTCTATAGATACGAACTAGATTTAAGAAATCAACAGTAATTCTTACACGCAGGCAAAAGGAGCCCACTGTTAAAAATACTGAATAGACAACGTAAAAATAATATTAAAACAATTAGATATAAATGATAGCAAATCAGGTTGCAATGTTAATTTCTTAGCAGGAGCACGTAGGATAGTATATGAATGTAAAATAATGCAAAATGTGGAATAAATAAAGAGTTAAAAAACAACATGATACTGCTGGTGACAACTCTCTGGTGAGACTACAAAATATCATCTTCATGTTCCTTGCTCAATCTGCTTCAGAAAAAGGCACTCCTCTTATCCATCGGAAAACCACGAGAAATCGGTTAATTCATAATAGACTAGACTACTAGTAGTTATTCATGTTATAATAAAAACAATGGAACATGGGCTCCGCAAAGCTAGCGCTATTAAGTCTTCCAAATAAATGAAAAGCATAAAAAGAAATCATGCACCTTCGTTTGGCTTCAAAAGGATTCGGCTCGACAATCAACCCACTTGTTCCGTTGAACATTGAATGTCAATTCAATTAATTGCCTGCAACGATACCAGGCTTGGCACATGCAGCTATTTTTTGTGCACTGAGTACCGGATTCCTCTCGAAAAGGATCTCAATCATCTCAGGATTATCCTCGGCTCGTCGTCGAGGTGCATTTTCACGGTCACCTGCAGCAAAAACACTATCATACCTCACATCAAAAGGGATATGCCTGCACCCACTCCACCCCTACCCCCTCCCCACGCACTATGCAATGAACGTATTGTTTTGTCTGTCTACTGCCCGAAGTTATAAGATGCCATAAGAATCTTCAATATCTCATCCCCATTGAGTGCGTCCGACCCAGGTGCAGGACTTGCCAGATACCGTTCCACTTCGGTGAAAAAGTCAATTGAGAAGACCGTAGAACACGAAGGAGACATTCTCCCGATTGGTGGGGAGGCTGCGGGGGGTGAATTGTGGAATTCCACTAGCCTCAAGGCACCTTATTGGCAGTCAATTGTACTTTTCCCGAGAGAGTAGGGTTGCACTTTTGAAATTTTCCATTCCGATACATTCTTTTTTTTTGTGCAGCTTCACTTAAACAAATAATTAAGTACGATGGTCGACGCGTATCGTCCCTTCAATAACAATTGGGTATTTTTTTTTTCAACAATACAATTCCAACAACCCCAGGCGATGGGAATGCAGCAGAAATGGGGTAGCAAACAGGAGCAAAAACCATCTCTTCCACTCAGCAGCTCAGGGAACCATTCGACCTTTACTATGCTGCAGCTTAATTCGATCGTAAATCTCGACTTTATGTTTGCTCTCGAGGAGACGTGCACTCGGCGGACACTGAGCTTTGGTTTTTTGTTTTTGTTTTTTTTTTTTTTGTTCTGCTCTGCGCGCTTGGCATAATATTGCTTTCGTCAAAACATTAAAGTTTCATTACCGTTACCGAGAGTATTGGTTAGTACCGCACCATCCGTTTCGGTTTTAGATTTTAAGCTAAACGGTCGGAGGTGTCGATGGCTTCGATTTTCGATGTTGATGATATTGGAGAGTACGATTTTTGGATCACGCGTGTTTTATCAACTAAATTGGGCCATTTTTTCCTAAATGGAAAGTCTTTATCATTCCGCGATTGTCATCAACTTGGAGCAGATAACATTTTATCGTGAAAACACTTAGAAATTTATTGTTGCATTTTGCAAATATCAAACTCAGCGCTCTATGACGGTGTCGTTGGTGGAAGCAGTTGGTAGATTGTGGTGTTCTTGAATCAACAAATGATGCTGTTTACCCGAAAATAACCGTTGTTATTAAATCAAAGAGAAGAGGATGGGAAGCGTACATAAGCGCTTCATCGGTTCAATGCAGTCAGTGTCCCGAAAGCAAATACAGCTGGGAACCGAGTTGGGTAAGCGATGCAGTACTGGCGGATACTGGATTATGATGTAACAATAACAGCAGTGGTGATAAACTGTTTCATTTAAAATTCGATGCAATGAACTGGCATAGGAAAAAAAAATACAAAATAATTGAATCTTGAACTTTAAAGCCTTGTTAATATAGAAAATTATGTCAATTTATTATAGATGAACCTTAAGCGGAAATCAACTCCATTAAAAGTTAAACTACTGAAATAACATTTCGAGATAGAATTATTTTGGTAGAGTAATCTTCGATAGCGTAAACGCTGGCTCTGTTTTCTCTCACCAATAAACAAAGGCCCAACTGTTTTGCGCCTCCCTTCGTCACCCTGTAAGGCAGTCCAAAATAACAAGGGATGTTCCGTCTTGAAAAAATTATTCCATGCAACGATTCGATATATCGACTGCAGAAAAAAACAGAGTATGCAAAGGATTCAAATCAATTAAACTACATTCGAAAGTTCTTTTTAAAAAAATCATTTATTCACAGAGACCGGACAAGTCAACAAGACTAAAGCCCGATTTTCATACGCAAATGGATCGTATTATATAGGCTTATATTTCATCCTTCAGTGAAATAATTCAGCTGAAATTTGGACTAAAGGGTGTCCACAGTTAAATTGCACCACTTTCAATAAACTGTAACATTTTGCCCTTTAGGTTGATTTCAACGAAATTTTGGGTGAAATGACCTCAGCTTGTATTGTTTACACTGCTTGAGTTTTATTGTGAAATGTGTCGTTGTTTCAAAAATGGAGTCGAAGGAACAGCAAGTGCGCGAGAACATTTTGCACACGCACCTCGACAACCCACTTCTTT